>SZWC01000116.1:589381-611769 GCA_023375785.1 Penium margaritaceum | reverse complement strand
ACACACACACACACACACACACACACACACACACACGAGTAGAAGAGAACGCAACCAGTCTCATGCGGCACGACGAAAAAGTTGTCGTTTGCAAATCGCAGGTGGACAAGAAAGGAATACTTGGCACTGCAGAGACAAACCAGGTCATGGGTGGGATTTGCCCAGAGAGGATTGGACGCCTTGTTGCGGATGGAAGAGCGATGAGTGGATCTGCTGAGAGGGCAGAGAGGGTAGTCCAAGACAGCCGGCCATTAAGAGGACCCACTCTCACTCAAGCCCGAGCACGCCGGTCATAGCCCGCCGTTGGAGATTTTTCGTCTTTTCGCTAGGATCAGGCAGGCGAGCAGGCGGACAGAATAACTTGGGAACCGAATCGCGTCAGGTGACAAGGCGGCACATAAACTTATGCACCTTGCCTTTCTTCAGTGTGTTGCTGCTGCTGCTGCTCCTGTTGCTGCTGCCACTGCTGGCGCTGATGGTGCTGCAACAGCTGTTGCTGCAACTGCTGCTGCTGCTGCTGCTGCTGCTGTTGTCGCTGCTGCTGCTGCTGCTACTGCTGATGCTGCTGCTACTGCTGATGCTGCTGCTGCTGCTGCTGCTGCTTCTGGTGCTCCTGCTGTTGCGTGCTGCTGCTGCTGGTGCTGCTGTTGTTGCGTCGTCGTCTGCTGCTGCTGCTGACTCCGGAGTGAACGCCAGCCCGCATTGGACACAGCACCAGATGCTCAAACGCCCAACGTGCTCTTGCCAAACGCCCAACAAGCGCCAACGATCGACCAACCATCGATCCGCGATTGTTGGGCGTTCGTTGGCGATGGTTGGGTCGCCCTCGCCATCCACTTTTGTTCGCGATCGACGGCCTCGCCCTAGAGCGAAGTTCGTACACGTACCCACCTTGCTCGAGGATTGAGAGCATGGAGGTCGTCGTCGTCAGTTTCCAGGAGTTCGACGTCCGTTTTTCTCTTCCAACCGAGCGTACTAGCGCGCTTTCTTAAAATGGGACAAAATTTTCATACTTTCGATGACTCCACGACGGATCTCAACAATGGCGATAAGGAAGGTGACTGGGAACTTCCGATTTCGTTGGAATCCGTCGTTGACGACGCATTCCAACGACTCCCAGCCTCACCCCTTTTTTGGGTTACATAGTAACCCTATTACAATCGCTTAGCGTGCCAAACGACGCTGAAGAAAATCGTGATTGGTGGATCGATCATTTTCCTGACGTATCCACCAATCAGGGTGCGAAAATTTGTCGGACTGTATGCCCCCCCACGTCCGCGGACGCAAGGCAAGGGTCGGCCGGAAAGAAAAAAATCACGGACATCGACCTAGATGTCCGGACAGACCCCGGATAGTACGGAATGACCAGTCCGACGCCAAGGCAAAAGGGTAAGGACTGTACGTTGGGTTGGGTCCAGCCCGTCGAGTCAAGTGGCGAGCATAATTTAATGTTGTTTTTTCCCCTCTATGTCGCTCCTCCTTGGCCTCGCCCTGTCCTGTTTCACGGAACTGGTCGTCATGGCAAACTCTTTAGACTCGTGAACCCGGCTTCAAACAGGGTGAACATGCATATGAAAGAAAAGAAATTCAACCAAAGTTATAGAAGAAGGTAAATAAATTTAATTATGACTATAATTACGTCATCTTATTTTTTATAACCTAAGGAAACATCCAAAATTCATCCAGATTTGTCAAAGATCATTTTTTTGTGAAGTTCATAATAGACGTGTGAAACTATCACGTTCACAATAAAAGAAAATATTCATCTCATATAAATGAATTCATTATCATATATAAATATATTCATAAAAAAGACCGAGAAGAAATGCCTTCATATGTTTTTCTTCAATATGTTGGTGAATTGTTTTACATAATAGTGTATCGTCAAGCGCATTCGGTCAATTTTTGGTTATTTCTTTTTCGCTTTTACATCCACACAGGCTGGAATAAATCCAGCATAGCTTGAATTAATTTAAGAAGAGTTTGCCCAAACCATACACAATGTTTAAGAGCACACATGGGCGAACCAAAAAAAAAAAAAGTTTGAACGAATGCGGGTGACAGTTTGGCAGTCCATTTACAACCAGTTTTGGCTTCCACGGACGAGGTAAAGTCTCATGGCAAACCTTCCATTATGTGGTCCAGATTGCGGGCAATTATTTAACCACTTAAGAGATACTAATATGAATACTTTTGATCGGTTACTATGTAACCCTATGCACGCTTTGCGTGCAACACCTGCCTCTTGTTTTTTTTTTTTTTGTCCCTTGGTCGTAACCGTTGGGAACGGGGGGGTCTCCTAGACACCAAAACAAGCCTGGGGATTGAACCCGGCCCCCCAAAAGTTATAAGAGACCATAGATGGAAGGGTGTTTCCACCAGCGGTGGAATTTATGAGTGAGTTGGATAAGTGTGGTGGCCCTGGCTTTCCGTGCGCTGCACAAGAAAGGGGCATTTTCGACGGCAGTGTGTAGAGCCTGGATACTTCGTTTTTTCCGTCGTCCTGATGGAAGGGAGTGAGTTCGAAGTGCCGCATGTTGTAGGTGTTCTTGTATAACGTGGGGTATGGTGGCAACGAGTGTAGGTGTGGGGTTACCTTTGGGTTGTGCCCAACGTTCTTGCNATAGATGGAAGGGTGTTTCCACCAGCGGTGGAATTTATGAGTGAGTTGGATAAGTGTGGTGGCCCTGGCTTTCCATGCGCTGCACAAGAAAGGGGCATTTTCGACGGCAGTGTGTAGAGCCTGGATACTTCGTTTTTTCCGTCGTCCTGATGGAAGGGAGTGAGTTCGAAGTGCCGCATGTTGTAGGTGTTCTTGTATAACATGGGGTATGGTGGCAACGAGTGTAGGTGTGGGGTTACCTTTGGGTTGTGCCCAACGTTCTTGCCAAATGCGATGGAGAATCGTTGCACGGGCGATATCCCATGGCAATCGTTCTTGTGTGACAGTGGTCGGGCCGAAGAGAAGATTAGCTATGTGGGGAGTGCATTTGGGGAAGAAAGCGTGGAAGAGGAAGCGGAGGCGCATTGTGATTGGCTGGATGCTTGGACACTGGATGAAGCAATGCTCGATTGTTTCAGGCAAACTGCACCGTGGGCAAAGGGGGGTCGACGGTGGGGGGAGAAAACGGTAGCGGTTATTGACTTGGATGGAGCGGTAAAGGATGCGAAGCATGACGTCCTGTGTTCGAAGACGGAGAGGGGGGTTTATAATGTTGCTATGGAACTGGGTCCAGTGAAATTGGATGTGGGGATAGTTCTCTTCCCATTTTGGTTTGTGTGTTGCAGATGGTTCTTCCTCGGTACAAGACATCCCAAGTTATCGACTTGGAAAAAGCGATGCAACCCTTCACGCTCCCAGCCTCACCCCTAATCGAACCAGGCAGTTGAACGAGCAGATTTGTCCGAGACGTTGACTTCACCAGTCGCCTCCAAACTCGGCGACGACTGCTAAGTACCAGACTTACACGAGTCCCTCATCTTTCTGAGTGGGTATCTCTGTTATTACACAAACAGCCCATCCCATCTCGAGTCCGCGATATTCACTCCGACGGTCGAGGGCAAACCGGCTTACTGCCCCCGCACTCAGTGATTCTTCCTGAACCTTCCGACAACTTCGACCACTCTCGCGACCCCACAATAGAAGTATCACGACCTTACGGTCGACTTTGTGATGACGAGACGAATCTGGGTTTATGAAGATGCATCTCGCATATTCACCGTGGATTCTCGAAGACCGTTGAATTTTCGGTGGACCTTCTCGAATTCGACCACTCACGACGCGACTCCAGACGCGTCACTCGACAATCGACCCAACGACCCCGACTATACCTCATTTGTAACTCGACACTTGTACATATATGTTTGATCATTTCGACACTTTTCACTAAAGTACACTTACTGCTAATTATAGATTTCTCAAGTGTCCCAAATTCTGAATCGTGTTCTGCCTCGCAACTTCTACCTGTTCACCATCTATGCTCCGTTCGGAATAACACTTGGTATCAGAGCGTAGCGGTGCTGGAGAGGCATCCGAATGCTTCATCCATCTGGAGGACTACTTGGCACAAGCCGTCAGCGCATCTCGCACATCAAGACTTTGCAGACTTCGCGGCTACGACGTAAGGCAAGCGAGTGCAACCGACGACCAAGGGCGGGTCTTTGGCGACGACTTCGGCGATGGAGGAGCAGAACATGCCGATGCATGCAAGCCCTGAAGCAAGCACAAATGCTGGCATGGCAGGCTATGCGGCAACTGGATCAACCCCTACGACTTCGACGACCAATCTGGTCGTGGACGCAACAACGATAAACTAGCCGCCCCTACTGACAGCCTCGACAACGACAGCAAGGACGACAGGTGGCAATGGACGACAGGCGCGAGTCTACGAGGAACTAGCGAACACGATCTCCGCGCTCTAAGGGATCAATAACCGCATGCTCCAACAGCTCAACGTTGTGATGGAGCCTCTTCGCAACGCAAGCGCACGTGAAGCGGTGCTCGTCGAGAGAAACTCCCAACTCTCGAGCGAACCCAAAATCTGTCCGGCCCCACCAGACCCGTTCAATCATGGGAATTCAAAGGGACCGACGGTTCGGGTGTGGCTGGAGAGTTTGGAGGTGTACTTCACCGCTGCTGATGTCAACGATGATCTGAAGAAAATTGACCTCGCGACCGCGCTTTTGCAAGGCACGGCGCTACGTTGGTGGTTTGATCTAAAGGCCATCCAACGGCACAGGAGACTGGCAGAGCATCATCAGCGGCCAACGGCTCCCGTCTCATATTGACGACCACAAGCGTTCTACCCTTGGAGCAGATCAACCGCAGTGGCAAGACGCCACCAACCGACTATAATGAATTCTCGCGCGTGATGCTCGCACGCTTTGGACGGATGAACGAAAATTCTGATACACGATACAAGCTCCAGCGTCTCCGTCAGCAGTCCAGCGTGGCAGAGTACACGCGGAGATTGTGCGAGATCATCACCCGAGCAGGCATCACCCCCGAAAAACTTTTTTTTCACTAAAACAACGGCCTCAAGCAATATAACCGGCAAGCAATCGCTATCTTTGGCTTCCAAAACGACTTTGTGTGGATGATCGTAGCAGCAGAAAGGATCGACAATGTCGACTATGACTCTCAGATCCAGAAATCATACGGTTGGCAACCTCCTAACCACAATTATCATGGAAACAGAAAGAACCACTCGACAAACTCCTCGACTCCAATGGAAGTGGACATTGTTGACCAAAGAGATACGCGAACCTGCTACAGCTGCAGAAAAGTCGGGCACTTCGCTCGCAACTACCGGAGCAAGCCCTTTCCTTTTTGGTCAGTATGCCAAAAAGGGGAGGAAGTTGCAGGAAAATGAGGGGTAGCGGCAAAGGGCAGGATTAAAAGGCAGAAGTCTTGTCCGTGAGGAGCGATTTGCACCGAAGGATTGCCCATCTGAACGGCCTACATTGCCACGTTTGACGATGGGTACGAGGACGACCAACGGACGATACTACAAAAATTTCAGCCTCAAGGATGCAAAATTCGCAGAACGGTACCGGTACTATTAGATGGAGGAGCTTCACGCAGCTTCGTGAGCAACGACATGGTCCGCAAACCGAGTTTGCAACCTGAACCAGGGGTGTTTGAAGGAAAAACCGATGACGAGAGATTGCAGATACGAAGACCCCGAGAACCACTACGACTACAAGTGGGAGATCTATGGGATGTAACAGTCTGTAGGTCTTGTCCAATGAGCGATCACAAAATCATCCTCGGAGGAGATTTCTTGTACCGGCACAATCCGTAGGTCGATTGGAACAGTGGCGACG
This sequence comes from Penium margaritaceum, assembly GCA_023375785.1. Classification (NCBI taxonomy): domain Eukaryota; kingdom Viridiplantae; phylum Streptophyta; class Zygnematophyceae; order Desmidiales; family Peniaceae; genus Penium; species Penium margaritaceum. The sequence goes on along the minus strand of SZWC01000116.1, from coordinate 605,943 downwards.
TCTATGTGGAGATCGACGGTGCCCCACGACAACTTGCACGTGCCGAACGTAAGCCGACAGCAGAATAACGGAGGTGGAAGTAGTAGAGGAAGCCACGGAAGCCGAAAAGCGACAACCTGTGCAGCCGATACCTCTCAGTGTGGCCAAGCACTACATACGACGAGGAGCTTGTGCATGGCGCGTACATCTCGAGCCAATGGAGGAAGCATAAGTCGCAGTAGCTCACTCATCATCAGCCTCGTCGGCATCAATAAATTTCGTGATAGTACCTAAAGAGTTTGCATCGCTCCTCCAGGAGTTTGCGAATGTCTTCCCTGACGAACTCCCGAGAACCTTACCTCCTCAACGAGACATTGACCATCACATCCAACTAAATATGGACAGTAGACCTACAGTTGGAGGAGCCTATCGGATGAGCAACCACGAGCTGACCGAGCTAAAAATGCAACTCGACGAGATGCTCAGTCAAGGGTTCATCCGCCCTTCCACGTCATGGTACGTTGCACCAGTATTGTTTGTAAAAAAGAAAGCTGGTGAGATGCAGATGTGCGTGGACTATCGGGCGTTGAACGTTGCTGCCATCAAGAACCGCTACCCTCTTCCGCGATAATCCCGACGTGGGATTCGAGCCCTGGAGCTCTGATACTAATGTAACGGATTCGACGGAATCCTTGGCCGACTAGGCCAAAACTGCGGTGCTTGAGGGTCATCGACCCTCAAGCCATCTCGTCTCTCCGCCCACAGTCCAAGGTGACCCCGCCCGAGCCACGTGGCTCCTTCGACCGGTCGGCATGGCACTGCCACGCTACAGGCTCGATGTTTCAGTAAAATCGACTTATGCAACAGATATCACCAAATACACTTGGCAGATGCCGACACCAGGAAGACGGCGTTCCGAACTCGCTACGGGAATTTTTAGTTAACGATGATGCCGTTCGGATTGACAAATGCTTCGGGAATGCTCATGGCGGCAATGGAAAACATCTTCCGCCCAGACCTTGATGATTTTATTGTGGTGTACCTCGATGACATTATGGTATCCAACCGCATCCCGGAGGAGTACAATGGACATCTTCAAAATGTCCTCAAAGGTTTACAAAGAAAATTTTCAGAAAACTCTAGAAATGCTATTATGGTTGTCGTTCGATCAAGGTTTTGGGCCATGTCATCATCGGTGGATGGACCACCATGGATTAGAAAAAAGTAGCAACAGTCGCTCATTGGCCAACGCCGACCAACGTTCGAGAAATTCAAGTTTTCCTCGGCTTCTGCAATTACTACCGGCGATTCGTTCGGGACTACACCGGAGTATCAGCGCCTCTTTCCGACCTCACTCGAAAAGAAAACGGGTGGCGGTGGGGAGGAAGCAAATAAGAAGCATTTACCGCTTTGCGGAACGCTGTGACCTCGACGCCAGCCCTACGATTATTCAATCCAACGGTTGACTACGTCATGGCCACGGATGTATCAGACCGAGCCATTGGCGCGGTCCTTCTACGAGACCACGGTAACGGCAAACAACCGGCCGCCTACATGTCTCAAAAAGTACATGGACCGAAACTCAACTACACAGTAAACGAGAAAGAGATGTTGGCAGTCGTACACGCATTCAAGACATGGCGATGCTACCTGGAGTGTCGCCGATGCATCGTGCGCACCGACCACCACGCGTTTTAAAATATTTGAAGACGCAGCCGAACCTCTGTTGACATCAAACCCGATGGATGGAGTTTCTTGAATCCGGGTTCGACTACGATATCGAGTATGAGCCTAGAAAAATCAATCCGGCAGAGGCACTCAGTTGTCGACCAGATTTTATGGCTGAGGTGGCAACACTATAGCTTCAGCGAGACCCGTACCTCGAGCGGCTATTCGCACGAGGCTACAACCAGCATGGCGGATATGTCAAGGCAAATTTTGCTACAAACCTAGACTAGAGCAGCGTGTTGAGGCTACAGCATTGGTAGAGTAGGCATGGCCCCACGCTTGCTGTTTTGCACTGTTGCACCCTTCCCTTGCTCTGAGTCTGTGAGAGAGAAACTGCACGCTGAGGAGTTAGCGCCAGAAAGGCAGTGGAAACTGAAAAGAACTGATTAGCAACTGAGATAAAAACAACAACAGGAGACCCCTCCAAGTTCTAGCTCCCCCCAACTCTCTAGAGCTCTTTACTCAGCTTTCAATCCAATCAAGAAAATGACATTTTTTCGGGCTAGAAGGGTTTTCTCGGTGAGCCCTACCAGACTGCCAACAGCCCAAAACCCGAGCGTTGTCTGTTTTGCCTAAAAACCTGGACCATGCCACAATATCGACTCTGCGAACGCAGTTGAGCAGTCAGAATCATCTAGAAAAATAGGTGAGAGGAGTTATGGCCGCCTAGACCCAGGCATCGGCTACACTAGTGCCGGTAGCATCAGACCCGGTAACAGCAGTGCCCGATCAACATGAAACTTGGACCCTAAGCAGAACATAACGATGCAGACACAATGGTGCAGTCACATCTGGCACTAGACGCATGCAGACAGCAACTGCAATGGCAGTGACCATCGACGGCGCGACTGCCAAGGAGGCCTGCCGATGGAGTTGAGCACGTTGACCATCGTAGGGAGGAGGCTCCAGCAAACTGCGTGTAGGCCTCAACGTGTGTCGGCCCCACAGGACGACACTCTAGCAGCATCGTGTCTTGTCGTCAGTCATGTGCAAACCTATATGCACAAGCCGGGAGGACACAGCAGAGCACAAAGAGAGATGCGTGATGAACTAAATTTGGCACAACGCACCCTATTGCCAATGGCGCTTCACTCGCCAGGTGGTCGTTTCCCCAAACGACAAACTTCGCCATATTCTCCTCAGAGTGTACCACAACACAGGACTAGGTGGACATGTTGGAGAGGACAAGACATTGAAGAAGCTGGCGAAAAACTATTGGTCGGACCAGATGCAATCCGAGGTGGACAACTTTTGCAAAACCTGCGACACATGTCACTGACAAAAATCTCGTCGCACACGACCACCTGGACTTCTCCAACCGTTCCCTATTCCGACCAAACCATCGGCTCATATCTCCATGGACTTCGTCACAGGATTATCGGTCACACCCGAGGGACATGACGCAATCCTCGTGGTCGTCTACATGTTTTCCAAAATGTCGCATTTCATCCCGACAACGACCACCATCACCATCGAGGGAATAGTACGGCTGTTTCTAAAAAACATCGTATGGCTACACGACGTACTGAGAACCATAACAAGCGACAGAGACGGTCAATTCACAAGCCGTTTTTGGCGCAAATTGATTACTCGCTACGACAACAGAATTCAACTTCCAATGGTGTTTCATCCTCAAACCGACGGTCAAACCGAACAGACCAATCTGATGCTTGAACAGTTTCTCCAAACACTATGCAAAGCTCACAGGACGGATTGGGTACAAATACCCCCAATCGCCAAAATCGCATATAATTTGGAAGTTTCCATTGTAACGGGAAAAAATGCGTTTGAATTGGCGTATGGAAAACTTCCCGCCACACCTGCTGGACTACAAAGTCACAACAACAATCCTGCAGTCAACGTTCAACGATGAGACTTCACCGCCATATGGGAGGAAACACGAAAAACATTCGCAAAAACACAAGTAGCGATGAAGCAAGCAGTTGGCCGACATCGCAGCAATGACCTTTTTCCCTCTGGTGACAGAGTCCTTATCAGCTTGGAAAACATCAAACTCTACAGAGCTGAAATTTTTAAGGTCATGCCTTGATGGTTGAGACCGTTTGAGATTGAGCGCATACAAACTCCCGTGTTTGCACGACTCAAACTCCCCGACACTATGCGAGTTCATCCGGTGTTCCATGTCAGTAGACGCAAGCACTACTGAAACCCCGGAGATAACTTCCCCGGCCAGAATGTACCTCCCCTGCCACCCGTTCAAGTGGACGAGGACACAGAGTATGTCGGCGAGGACATCCTTAGCCAGCAACGACGTGGCAACATGCCAGAAAATTGCGCCAAGTGGCATGACTACGACGCTGTTCACAACAGTTGGGAAACCTACGACAACCTCCAAGACGTCGGTCACCTAATCGACCGATATTACCGCCTTCTCTGGGCCACACCTGTACGTGCGCCGAGACGTCACGACTAAAAGGGGAGGGTGGTGTTACGCACTTGACGTACACAAGTCCCTCATCTTCCCAAGTGGACATTTTTGTTATTACACAAACAGTCCATTGTGTTGCGAGACCACGATATACACTCCGACGGTCGAGGACAATCCGGCCAACTAACCCTGCCCTCAGTGAATCTTCTTGAACCTTTCGAAAACTTTGACCACTCTCGCGATTCTACGACAGAAGTATCACGACATTTCGGTCGACTTTTGGACGCACCGAGACGAATCTGGATTCATGAAGATGCACCTCACATCTTCACCTCCGATTCTCAAAGACCCCCCACTTCTTGGCAGACCTTCTTGAATTCGACCACTCACGACGCGACTCCTCACGCGTCGCTTGACAATCGACCCAACAACCCGGACTATACCTCATTCGTAACTAGACACTTGTATATATATGTTTGATCATTTTGACAATTGCCATCAAAGTACACTTACCGCTGATTGTAAATTGCTCAAGTGTCCCAAATTCTAAATCGTGTTCTGCCTCGCAACTTCTACTTGTTCACCACGTACGCTTCGTTCGACATAACAATGATAACCATGCCTGGCAATCAGCTTATCTCCATATCTGTTACGTCGAGCCGAGCAGAACGAAGGAGTTTGACAGAGATGAGGTGTGGGATAGATGGATAATTGGTATTAAGAGTAAGTGTTCTTCTATAATAGTGTCTAGTGTATCGAACACATTCATATAATGACGAGAATAAGCATGAGGCATAAGTTGGGTCATCCTCGTTTGAGCCGAGCGACGAGTGAGATGTCCCGGAGTAAGTGGTGGATTCGAGAAGCTCCGCCGATAAGTCAGCGGGCTTCGCGAATATCGTGACGCTTATTGTCAAACATGGAGCGTCGTCGAGAAGTCGACTGAACGATATTAAAACATTGATATGGTTTGCGATACTTCGGTTGACCGTTCTAGAAAGTGGTCGAAGTTATCAGAAACTTCGGGAACGGAGCACCAGAGGTCAGGGTATTTGGTCAAATTGCCCTCGTCTGAACGACGTAAAAACTCTTAAGTCACCGTGTAGTGGGCCATGAATGTAGTGACAGAAATACCCTTGCGCAAGTCTGAGGAACTCGTGTACGTCACGGCCGTGACACTTCTCCCCCTACTAGCCGCAACGTCCCAGCGCGTTAGCAGACGTAGGCCGATGGTTGTGAAATTAGACATCGATCAGACGATCACCATCTCGAAGGTTGCCACAGGGCTCCCAGCTGTCGTGCATGGTGTCGTGGCTGTTACGTAGAGCAGAGCGTAGATGGTGAATAGGTAGAAGTTATAAGAAAAAACACGATTTAGAATTTGGGACACTTGACAATTTATAATAAGCGGTAAGTGTACCCTAATGTACTTTGATTTCAAATTTAACTATTTTTAACTTGGTTGAAATCTGTTGGAAGTGGGTTTAACATCGAATTTAAAGACAGTAAAAAATCATTCAAATGTTTAGCATTTGAATTTAACACGCCAATGTTCACTAATTTGTTCTTGCAGACCAGGATCCTTTGTCCATTGGTTCTGGTTGCTTCTGTTTCATGAGCAAAAACAATCTGTATTTGCTAACATTTTCCCTGAAGTTTCGTACTTCAGGAGCTCAAAACGTGAAATAACATTGTCATCATGCTTGGCTGTCACCAAGCTTGATGACGAGGTTGCCTCCTCATCAGCCTTGCATGCAGCCTCGGCTTCATGCGATGCTGACGAGGAGGCACGCTTGTTGAGCTAAAAGCATTTGTCAACTTCTCGGTTGACTTCTCGATGCGTCAAGAAGTCGACCAAAAAGTCGTGATACTTTTGTCGTAGATTCTTCAAAGTGGTCAAAGTTGTCACAAAGTTTGCCAAGGTTCGACAGAGGGTGAGGGCAGTTGCGTGAATTGCCCTTGACCGTCCGAGTGAAAGTCGGGGTCTCGCCGTGTGGTGGGCTATTTGAGTAATGACAGAAATGCCCACTCGGGAGATTAGGGACTCGTGTACGTCTGGTACGTAACACTTCCTCCCATTTTAGCCGCAACGTCCTGGTGCGCATATAGATGTGGCCTGGTGCTGACAGTAGTAGCCGTCCATGAGGTGATTGACGCTTCAGAGGTTGTCCTAGGGTTCTCAATATTTATGTGTGGGGTCGTAGCCGTGCCATTTGACAAGATAACATGTGGGCTTGCCTCGTCGTCGATGGCCTAGGATGTACTTGATGACGTATTCGGTGTCCTCTTCCACTTGTACAGGAGGAAGAAGAGGGATCTCCCTGCTGGGGAAGTTCTCTCCAACGTCTTAGTAGTGCTTCTCTGCTGATATGGAACACCGGAGGTACTTGCACAGCGTCGGAGATTTTGAGTCGTGCAACCACGGGGCTTTTCATGCGCTCGATCGTAAACGGCCCCAACTAGCAGGGTTCGAGCTTTGAACAGTCGACTCCGCGTAGTTTGATGTTGGTCGGGCTGAGAAGGACTTTGTCGCCAACGACGAAAATGTCGTCCTTGCGATGTTGGTCAGCTGCTCGTTTCATTGCTGCTTGTGTCTTTGTAAGTGTTTGCCATGTTTCATCCGAGATGATGGAGAAGTATTAGCATTGGACGTCAACCACGGGAATGTTGCTGTGGATTTGTAATCCACCTAGTGGCGGGGAGTTTTCCATACACCACGTCGAACGGAGTTTTACCCATTTTGGTGGAGATCCCCGAATTGTATGCGATTTCGGTGGTCAGGAGGTTTTGTGCCAAATTTGTCCCATGAGGTTTGCATAGTGTTCAGAGAATTTTTTCAAGCGTTTGATTGATCTTCTCGATTTGGCCATCGGTTTAGGATGGCGCGCCGTTGATAGATGGATCCGACTGTCGTAGCAAGTCATCAGTTCATGCCAAAACGGTAGGTAAATCGACCGTCCCTGTTGCTCGTGATGGTTCTCGGTACGCCATGTAGCCGCACATTGTTCTTTAGAAATCACCACGCTGTTCCATCGGCGGTAACGGTGGTCGTTTTTGGAATAAAGTGGGAGATTTTGGAAAACCAGTTGAATACCACAAGGATTGCATCATATCCCTCGGGTTTGACTGGAAATCCGGTGACGAAGTCCATGGAGATGTCGTTCCATGGTTCGGTTAGAGTGGGGAGCGATTGCAGGAGCCCGGGTGGCCGTGTGCGACATGATTTTTCTCGCTGACAAGTGTGGCAAGATCTACAGAAGTTGGCCACGTCGGATTGCATCTTGTCCCATGATTACCTTTTTGCCAGCTTCTTCAGCGTCTTGTCCTTTCCAAAATGTCCACTTGGACCTATGTTGTGGGATTCTTCAAGCAGCATGCGACGAAGTTTGTCGGTCGGAGTAACAACCACCTGATGATTGAATCATCGCCGCCAATAGGGTGCGTTGTGCCAAATTTTGCCTTGTCGTATCCGCCATGCTGTTCATATCCTCGTGTGAACAACCGCTCAAGATATGGATCTTGCTACATTTGTAGCATTGCTACCTCAGCCATCAAATCTGGTCGGCGGCTGAGCGCATCTTTCGGGCTAGTTTTTCTTGGCCGGTTTTCGATATCGTAGTCGAACCCAGATTCAAGGAACTCCATCCATTGGGTTTGACGTCGACTGAGGTTCGGCTGCGTCTTGAAATATTTCAGCGCATGGTAGTCGGTGTGTATGATGCATCGTCAATACTCCAAATAGCACTGACATGTCTTAAATGCATGTACGACCGCCAACACCTCCTCTCATGTACGACGTAGTTGAGTTCAGGTACACACAATTTTCTTGACATGTATGAGATCGGTTGCTCTCCGTTGCCCTGGTCTTGTTGGAAGACCGCACCAATGGCTTGATCTGTAGCCATAATGTAGTCAACCGTTGGATCAGCTAATCGTAGGGTTGGCAAAGAGGTAAGAGCTTTCCTCAAAGCGGTGAACTCTTCTTGTTTTTTGTCTCTCCACAACCAATCATTTTCTTTTCAAGTGAGGTCAGAGAGAGGCGCTGACACTCTGGCGCAATCTCATATGAAATTTCGGTAGTAGTTGCATAAGCTGAGAAAAACTTGAATGAATCAAACGTTGGTCGGCGTAGGCCAATCAATAGCTACTGCCATGTTCCAATGTATGGTGATCTGTCCATCGTTGATGAAGTGACCCAAAAACTCGATCAATTGGCAACTGAAGTAGCACTTCAAGAGTTATCCAAAATAATTCTCTCTTTTGTAAAACATGTGAACTTTTCAAAAATGTCCATCGTGCTCCTCCGGGATGCAGTTGTACACAAAGATGTCGTCGAGGTATACCACGACAAAATCGTCGAGGTATGGGCAAAAAGTGCTGTTCATTGGCACCATGAATGTCACCAGGGTATTCGCAAGTCCAAACGGAATTATTTTAAACTCGAAATACCCATAGAAAGTTTGGAAGGCCATCATCTTGATGTCGGCGTCCGCCATGGGAATCTGGTGATAACCATTGCGTAAGTCGATTTTGGTGAGAATTCGAGCCCCTCCGAGTTGGTCAAAAGTTTGTCGGCTCGGGGAAGAGGGTAACGGTTCTTGATGGTAGTGCGTATGATGACGTGGATGGGCGAATGAATCCCTCACCGAGCATCACGTTGATTTGTTTTTTCAACGTGGTCAGTTTGTGATTGCTCATCTGATATGTCCCTCAAACTGTGGATCGACTGCCTGGTTTTAGCTCGATGCGATGGTCGATTTCGTGTTGAGCTGGTAGGGTTTTGGGAGTTCGTCGGGGAAGACATCCACAAACTCTTGGATGAGTGGTGCGAACGCTTCGGGTACTTTGTTGATGCCGATGAGGGCGATGAGTCAACTGCTTCCACTTTCACTTCCTCCATTGATTCAAGATATATGGGCCACGCACGAGCTCCTCTTTGTTTGTAGTACTTGGCCACGTTGAGCGGTATCGGATGCACAGGTTGTCGGTTTTCAGCTACCGCGGCTTCCTCTACTACTTCCACCTGTGCTGCTTCAGCTGTCGTCTTTGGTCCTTTGCACGGAAATTGTCGCTTGGCACTTTCGATTTCCACGTAGACGTTGCTACTGTTATAGTTGACCTGGGTATTGTGTCGATGTAGGAAATCTTGTCTGAGAATGATTTGGTGATCACTCATTGGACAGGACCTCCACATCGTTACATCTTGTAGATCTCCCACTTGTAGTCGTAGTGGTTCTTGAAGTATCCGCATTTGCAATCTCCCTTCTACGGTTTTTCCTTCAAACACCCCTGTTCAGTTTGCAATCCCAGCTTGTGAACCATGTTTTTGCTTATGAAACCTTGAGAAGCTCCTCCATCCAACAGTGCCGGCACTATTCTGCGACTCTTGGCTCCTCGAGGTTGAACTTTCATCAGCATCGCCAGATGGTCGTCCTCGTACCCCTCGTCGAACTTTACGATCTCATAAACCCTCTACAACATCGTAGGCCGTTTAGATGGACGATCGTTTGGTGCGGATCGCTCCTCGTGGACAAATTTTGCGCCTTTCACTCATGCCCTTTGCCAATTCCTGACTCGTTTTTTATGACTTTCCCCCCTTTTGGCATGTTGCTTATTCCGGCAAGTGCGAGCGATGTGCCCGACTTTTCCATAGCTGTAGCAGGTGGGCATATCTCTCTCGTAGACTGCGTCCACTTCCATTGGAGTCGAGGAGTCACCAGACTGGCTTTTCTATTTCCACGATAATTATGGTTAGGAGGCCGCTCGCCGTAGGATTCCTGGATCCGAGCATTGTAGTCGGCGCTGTTGGTCCTTTCTGCTGCTGCGATCATCTGCAATAAGTCGTTTTGGGCACCGAAAATGGCAACCGCATATCAGATGTGTTGTTTGAGGCTGTTGTTATCATGAAAACAGAGCTAGTCGGGGGCGATGTTTGCACCAGTGATGATCTTGTGGAATCTCTGTGTATACTCTGACACACTGGACTATTGATGGAGACGTTGGAGCTTGTACCGAGGGTCAGACCTCTCGTTCAGTCGTGCAAATCGTGCGAGTATCATGCGTGAGAACTCATTCTAGTTAGTTGGTGGTGTCAGTGCGTGCACTATTGGCCGTCAATGATGTCCCGTAAGTGTCCCGTTGCCGTTGGATGGCCTTCAAATCATACCACAAACTTAGTGTCGTGCCTAGCAACAGTGCGGCCGCAAGGTCAATATTTTTTTGTTCGTAGTTGACCTCAGCAGCGGTAAAATACACCTCCAAAGTCGTTAGCCACATCCAAACTGCCGGTCCTTTGGAATTTGCCGGATCGAACGGTGAGACCGGACGAATATTGGATTTGCTCGAGAGTTAAGTATTTCTCCTGAGGAGCACTGCTTCTTGTGTGCTTGCATTGTGAAGAGCCTCTATCACAACTTTGAGCTATTGGAGCAGATGGTTGTTGAGTACGGAGATACGGTTCACCAGTTTCTCGTTGATCCGTGCCTGTCGAACCTGCTGTCGTTGTCGAGGCTGTCGGTAGGGACGGCTGGTTTACCGCCATTGGATCCGCGACTGGGTTGGTCGTAGGAGCCGTAAGGGTTGCTCCACCTGCCGCATAGCCTGCCATGCGAGCATTCGCTGCCGCTTCAGGATTTGCGTGCATAGGCACGTTCTGCTCCTCCATTGTCAAATTCGTCGCCAAAGACCCGCTGCTGGTCGTCGGATGCGCTTGCTCGCTTCACGTCGTAGTCACGAATTCTGCGACTTCTCGATGTGCGGGATGCGCTGACATCTTGTGCGCATTTATGGTTAATCACCCTAAAAAAATGCACTCTCCATTAAGTGGACATATTAAAAATATGCACTTAGAAGTTTCATGGTACCTTCCTGGAATTTACATCATAGTTTTAATTTAACGTCTATTCATACACATGAGGGTGTTTTTGTATGTTGAAAAATGGGAAACAACGTACAAGGACTGTTTTTTTACTCTCTAATACCTCATAAAAAGCATGGTCTACAGTTTCATGACTCAGTATATATTTCCCGTAAGAACACCTAGATAAGTACATATACCCTAAGTGCAATACAACTGTCACAAATTCAAATGCATATTTCTCGTCGTGATCAATTTTCCACAGTAAAATTGACCTCGGGACACAAATCACGGTCCTTCATTCAATTTTCCCCATTTCCCGGGCTCCTCTTGGGCCTCATAGGAGTAGGGCTCAGCAGGATTCCGGAGTCCCGTTTTGTACATGGATGGTGGTGGACTGGTGTGTGAGTGAACGCATAATGTCTTGCAACAAACAAACGCAAAATCAGGCTGCACTTCAATCTGTCTTTTCCAGTTCATCGATGACCAGCGGCAAACGTCGCGGGTGGAGGGCCTCGTGAACCGTCGATTCGGACGCTTGGATCCCCCCAAACTACTTGAGAGGTTCGAGGCCTCATCGACATCATGGAATTTCGAGGATCGGCGGTGCTGGTGTGTGGATTTACTATGAACTTTGAATACACAAGTGAATACCTTTTTGGTCCATTGTACAAAAAACAATACACTGACCAGCTACACTCTCCCAATGCACTCTAGCCCTTTTGGTGGGGGGAGATGGAGGTCGAGCTCTGGCTCCCACCCCCCCCAAATAGACAAAATATATTGGGCGAGTGCATGTGATAGAAATGCTAAAATGTACACTAGTGTACAATACACTAATGAACAAAAGCGGCGGCCGTCATGATACACGCCCCGCTACACTGACCCGACACAGCTTCCAGCTTTGAGGGAGGGTGGTCCCAGTACTTGGTGAGCGTTTTATCACACGTTATTCCCACTAGAAGCTAACTGCTAGGTTACATCGACATCATCCAATCTCGAAGATCAGCAGTGTTGGTGTGTAGCTATACTATCAAATTCAAATACACAAGTATATTCTTTGTTGTCCATCGTACAAAAATGATACAATTTCCACCTACAATCTCCCAATACACTCTAGCCTTTTGGGGAGGGGGGATCGAGCGGTAGGACTCTCCCCCTGTGCCCCCCCCCCCCCCCCCCCCCCCCGCGAGGAGAGCCCTGCGCCATCTCTCCCTCCCCAAACATGCAAAGTGTATTAGGTGAGAATGTATGATAGAAATGTTAAAATGTACACTAGTGTGCAATACACTAGTGAAGAAAAATGATGATCATCACTAAAAATTCCCAGCTATATTGACCGGATACAGATTTGATCTTTGAGGGGGGGGGGGTCCTTAGTACGTGATGACCATTTTGTCACATTATCTACCCCCTCGACGCGAACTGCTAGGTTACATCCACATTGTCAATTCTCAAAGATCGACGGTGTTAATGTGTAGTTATACTATCAACTTTGAATACACAAGTGTATATTTTATTGGTCAATCATACAAAAAATAGTACACTCACCAGATACGATCTCCCAATACATTCTAGCCTTTTGGGGAGGGGATCAAGCGCCAGCTCCCTCCCCTCCCTCCCATCCTGGCAAACATCGTGGTTGCATCGACATTGTCAATTATTGGCAATCGACGGCGTTGGTGTATGGTTGTAAGATCGACTTCGAATGCACAAGTGTATTCTTTTTTGGTACATCATACAAACAAAAAACACTGACCAGCTACACACTCCCAATATACTCTAGCCTGTTGGGGGAGGAAGGATCGAGCGCCGGCTCTACCCCGGCGTATGGGACAAGTGCATATGGTAAACGTTTTCAAATCGTCACAAGTGTACAACACAGTAGTGAATAAAACATATTGTCATCAAGATACACGCCCCGCTACACTGACCAGATACACTTTTAGCTTTGGGGTGGGGGGGGGGGGAGTCCAATGTCAAATAGCAAGAAAGGACCAGAGTATGTTCGAAGCATATCCCGACAACGTGCTCAAAACACACGATGTATAAGATTGCATGTTCTTAGTAGCATATTTTCCTTACTGGTATGAACAAATAAATACATAGGAAGTTCTTGTACAACAGTACGTCGTCTAAGTGAAACACATTCTACGTCCTATATTCCTTTTTCTCTATATAATTATAGCAGTCGGTATTAATTTTACACACAAAATTTACACAGTACTATATGTGAACAGAAGATAACTACATCATAACACAATTTAATGGAAAACACAAAAACGAGTTTGTCTTATGCACTAATTGTATCGTGTATAAAATGACCACGACTAACTATTCCTCCTTGTGTGAGGTAGTCCTTCGGATGGATGAAGTAGCCGGATGCCTTTCTAGCACCGCTGTGCTTTGATACCAAGTGTTATGCCGAACGGAGCATAGATGGTGAAAAGGTAGAAGTTGCAATGCAAAACACAATTCAGAATCCAGGACACTTGAGCAATTTATATTTAGCAGTAAGTGTACTTCAATGAAAAGTGTCAAAAAGGTCGAACATATGTATACAAGTGTTGAGTTATGAATGAGGCAAAGTCGAGGTCGTTGGGTCGATTGTCGAGCGACGCATGTGGAGTCGCGTCGTGAGTGGTCGGATTTGAGAAACTCAGCCAAGACGTCGGGGGGCTTCGAGGATCGACAGTGAAGATGCGAGATGCACCTTTCTAATTTTAGTTTTTTCTCGATGCATCGAGAAGTCGACTGAAAGGATGTGATACTTCTTTTGTAGATTCTTGAAAGTGATCGAAGTTATCGGAAAGTTCGGGAAGGTTCGTCGGAGGATGAGGGCAGTTGATCGAATTTCCCTGGACCGTCGTAGTGAAAGTCGGGGTCTCGCCGCGTGGTGGGTGATTTTTGTAATGACAAAAATGCCCACTCGGAAGATTAGGGAGTTGTGTACATCTGGTACGTAACATTGTTGTGCCACTTGACCAGATACTCGGTCATTTTTCCACGGCGTCGATTTCTGAGAATATCTTCAATTGTGTACTCCGTATCTCTATCCACTTGAACAAGAGGTGGAGGTGCGACGTCTCTGTCGGGGAATTCATGACTGGGATCCCGATAGTGCTTGAGCTTGCTGTTGTGGAAGATAGGGAAGATCGCTATGATGTCAAGGAGACAAAGTCGAGCGACGGCTGTGGTTTACATTCGTTCGTTTTCAAACTGGCCCAACGATCGGTGTTTGAGCTTTGCAAAGTCTTGTCCTCAGAGTTTGATATGCGTTGAGCACAAGAGCATGTGATTGCCAGTGTTGAACACGTCATCGATGCGATGTCGGTCAGCTTCTTGCTTCATAGCTGCTTGCGTCTTCGTGAGGGTTTGCAGTGTTTCCACTCGGATGCTGGGGAAATTATGGCGGTGAATTTCAACTGCGAGAATGTTACTCTGACTCAGTATTCTTGCCGGTGTGGCAGAAGTTGAGGTGGTGCCGACCACCACCTCAAAAGGTATTTTACCAGTTGTGGTGGAAGTGCCAGAGTTGTATCCGAATTTCGCGTTGGCAGTTTTGTTGCTCAATTAGTGTCGCGTGGCTTGTATAAAGTTTGAAGAAGTTGTTCGGGCGTCTGGTTGGTTCGCGTGGTTTGCCCGTCGGTCTAAAGTTGAAACACTGTAGATAGTTGGGTCTGAATGCCGTAGCGTGTCATCAATTTGCACAAAAACGGCTGGTATAGCGGCCGTCTCTGTTGCTGATGATGTTACGTGACATTCGATGTAGCTACACCATTTGATTTAGAAACAACCGTGCTATTCCTTCCGCGGTAACGGTGGTCTTTGTTGGGATGAAGTGCGACATTTAGAAAATCTGTCCACCAGGACGAGGATGGTGTCATACCCGTCGAGAATTGCGGGCAGTCCTATCACAAAGTCCAGGCTGATGTTGCCCACCGTTTCGTCGGAACGGGTAGAGGTTGAAGTAGAAGAGGTAGCCTTGTGCGACAAGTTGTCTCTAACAGATGTCGCATGATTTGATGAAGGCAGCCACGATGGTCTGCATCTTGTTCCACCAGGAGTATTTTGCTAGCTTCTTTATTGTCATCTCCTCGCTGAAGTGTCCACCTAGACCGTTGGCGTGGCACTCCTCCAATAGCATTTATCGTAGTTCCTTGATTGGAGGTACGATGACCTAGCAATTGAATCGACATTGCCAGTAGGTGTCGTCGAACAAAAACTTGGTCTTGTCACACGCGCCAAACTCCTTGTAATCCTTTGCAAACAGCCTTGCAAGGTACGGGTCTGGTACGAGGAGCAACGTACTGATCTCAACCATTTGATCTGTTTGTCGACTTATAGTACCCACCAATTTCTTTTTCCAGGATGGTTCTTCATGTCGTAGTTGAAGTTGGACTCAAGGAACTCCATCCATTAAGCTGCATCATTCACCGAAAATGTTTTTGCTACTGCTCGGTTTGCCTCTATTGCATCGTTGTTCACGTGTTACTGATCTGCCATTGCCGGAGTACTCGCCGGGGACTACTACTCGTCGCTGGGTGCGCTCACTCTGTTCACAGTTATTGATACAAAGTCTGCGATCTTTTGAACAGCTGATATGTACAAAGGACTCATGCAAGGCTGTCACCAGGTAGTTAGTACGTCGGTTCCCCCTCCAGCACTGTTGTGCTTTGATACCACGTGTTACGCCGAGTAGAACGTAGGTGAATCACAGGGATGACGTGCGGGACAAAAGACAATTTGAGTGCGAAGGACGAATGGATAATTTGTATCAACCAGTAAGTGTACTTAGATGAAAAGTGTCGAGTGTGTCGAGCACATGTATATAAAATATTGAGAATGAGGCATAAGTCAAGTCATTGGTGTTCGAGCCAAATGATGCATGTGAGGTCGTGCCGTGAGTGGTGAATTTGAGACGCCCAACCGAGAAGTTGGGGAGCTTTGAGAATATCACAAAGTTGAGCGTTGTCGAGAAGTCGATCGAACGTTATCAAAACATTGATATGGTTCGTAATACTTCTGTCGACCATTTTAAAAAGCGGTCGAAGTTCTCGGAAAATTCTTAAACGGGACACTGGAGGTCGGTGCAGTTGGCCGAAATGCCCTCAACCGAATGGTGTAATGGCTTTTGTTCGTCGGCGGATAAGCAGGCTGCTTGGGATGGGAGGGACTCACCAAAATTTTGAGGCTCTCGTGGTTGATGTTGAAGTCAGAGTTGTACCTCAAGGATGTGAAGACGACCCGCTTTGTGCCCATGTGGCGGTGGGTAGTCACTGTCACTCTTGATGGTCCCTGTTGCTCCTAGTAAGGCAATCATGTAGAGAAGGGGGAGCCCAAAGGAGGTGGGAGCCGAGCGAAGTGGGGACCAGTGAGGGCGGACGTGGAGGTAGGGGGTCAGTAAGAGTTTGGTGGAGGCGAGGGATCCAGCGGCGGGGAGTGCTAGGTGGGGGTGACAGCCTAGAGGCAGGGGGGTCCTAGCAGCGGATGGTTTGGCACTTGGGAGAGCGCCTCGGTGTGTCCAACAGGGAGGGGAGGAGGGAGCAAGATGAGTAAGGGTGGTGGGTTGTGCAGGGTTGGGCATGGTTTGGCGGGGATGGGTAGGGG
>SZWC01000116.1:566199-588901 GCA_023375785.1 Penium margaritaceum | reverse complement strand
GGGGATGGGTAGGGGAAGTGGGGGGTGGGGAGGGATGGAGGGGAGGGTACAGGGGTGGACAAGGGGGGAAAGTCGCAGGGGAGAAGGATTTCAAGAGTTAGTGGAGAGAAGGATGGGACTGGGGTGTGAGAGGGGGGAATGGGGGAAGAGTAGGGGATAAGGGACTGGAATGTAGAAAAGGATAGAGGTTATGGAGGGGAGGGGGGCCGGGGAGGGGAGGATAGTGCAATGAAAGGAGGGAGAGGGGATGGGCAGGAAGGGAAAGGGAGGAGCAAGGTTGTTTGTGGCATCAACAGCAGCCGAGGCTTGGCTGGGATGCTTGTCGTTCGCAATGGAGTCAACACAAAACATTTGTTTGTGAAGATGCTGATGGTAGTAACGTAAAAAAAAGAATTTTTGGATCAGAGGTCTTGTTTCCTCCCCCATTATCTCAGCAAAGAAAGAATACGAACCGTATAGAAGAATTTCTCAATAGAAGATAATTTCGGAATCTATGTCCTGGTCAAAAGGTCGCTGTTAGCACGACCTGCCGCATGTATCTTTTACGTCAGGTGGGTATTTAGAATGGACAATATCGATCAGCAGATCAAACTGATGGTCAGAAGACCGTCACAAATTATATAACCTATTTTTCTAAGCCTACGATTGTCTTTCCTATCTAGGCCTTCCATAGCCTTCTGGCGACTGTGTTACATCCCTGTCATACACGAGTACCAAAACATCGCAACAAGGTATTTTTCTTGGTATGTTCATGGCCCACCATACGACGGCTTAAGGATTTTTCTGCCGTTCGGCCGAGGGCATTTCGGCCAACTGCCACGACCTCAGATGTCCCATTCGAGACGTTTCCGACAACTTCGACCACTTTCTAGAATGGTTGACAGAAGTATCGTGAACCATATCGATGCTTCGATATCCTTCAGTCAACTTCTCGACAACGCTCAAGTTTTATAGAGAAGTGTTGAGATATTCTCAAAGCCCCCCGACTTCTCGAGGGAGCTTCTTGAATCCACCATTAATGGCCTGACCTCACACGTGTCGCTCGGCTTGAAAGCCAATGACCCAACTTATCCCTAATTCTCATTCTTGACATTATATGTTTGTACTCGACACACTCGATAATTGTCATATAATTACACTTATTTATTAATACAAGTTATCCATCTGTCGCAAAAACCCGAATTGTCTTTTTTCTTGCATCTCATACTTGTGAACCACCTGTGTTCCGCTCGGCAGAACACTTTGTATCAGAGCGCAGCGGCATAGGAGGGGCAATCGAGGCATTAACTACCTGGCAACAACCTTACACAAGTTCTTGGTGCATCCCCACCATCCAGAAGATCACAGAATTCGCGACGAGAAAGATGAATAGGGCGAGCGCACCCGGTGATGAGTAGCAGTCCCCGGCGAGTACACCGACGATGGCAGATCAGCAGCACGTGAACAACGATGCTCTTTAGATAAACCAGGCGGCAACGACAACTTCTTGGCGAATAGTGTAGCACCGAAAAAACCGATGGCCAATCCGGTGATGGACCCCTTGGGCTAGGCAATCCTTTTGCCCCCGCCACAGCCCGTTCGGTTGACATTTAGCACGATGAGAGGCACCGGACAACAAGCATGAATTATCGAAGACCCATACGAGAAATTCTTGGGACTCGAGAGCCTCAACAACCATTCACTCCAACAGCTCAATGCGACGATGGAGGAGCTTCGAGTTTCTCGTGCTCACAAAGCAGTGCTCACCGAGAGGAATCTACAACTCTTGAGTGAATCCAAGTTTTGACCGGCACTCCTGAAGTCGTTCTATCCTGCAAAATCCAAGGGACCGATGGTGAGGATGTGGCTGACGAGTTTGGAAGTGTTCTTCAACGTTGCTAGGGTGAACAACGACAAAAACAAAATCGACCTCGCAACCTCGCTTTTGTGTTGCACGACTTTGAGTTGGTGGTCCAATCGAAAGGCCATCCAACGGTAGTAGGAATACGACGGAGCTGTATCAACGGCTCTCGTGACCGCTTTCACATCGTTGACCACACGCGTGCTACCTCTCAAGCAGATACGTTCGACGTGGCACGAGTCTCTCTCACCACTAGAAACATGGAGCAACCTCCTGTGAGCTACAATCGCTCGCTTTGGAAGCTAAACAAGAAATTTGACGCACATTATAGACTCCAACGCCCATGTCAGTAGTCCAGCATGACAAAGTACACTCAGTGTTTCTGCAAAATCATCATCGGTTGTGTCCTTGGCCATGACAAATCATGTTTCTACTACAAGAACGGCTTGAGGGAAGATATTCAGTTAGCAATTGTTTTTTTTTTACATCCAAGACGACCTACCGTAAATGATCGCATCAGTTGGCCGCATCGTCAATGCTGACTACAACGCTTGGATGCAGGAATCCAACGCCTTGCGATCCCCAACCCTCAATCCTTATCGTGGCAGGAGAAACTCGCAATCGGTGGAAACCTCATCTCTGATGGAAATTGACAATGTTGATCAGCACATCAATGGCTCTGTTGGACTTGCGGAAAACCGGGACATATTTCGTGCGATTGCCAAAAGCGATAACAGCAAGCCAGTAAAGGGGGGGGGGGCTACGGAAAAAGAGTGAGGAGTCAAGAAACGACAGAGGGCAAGAGTAGATGGTGAGGCTCCTTTCTGGTTGCAAAATTGTGCGTTGAAGGATCGCCCATCTGAGCGGCTCACGTAACCATAGACGAGGGTTCCTGAGATTGCAAAATGTGGCGAGGGGTACGAGGATGACCAATAAGTAATACTGCTAGGAGTGCAACCAAGGGATTGTAAAAGTCACTGAACGATATCGGCACTAATGGATGGAGGAGCTTCTCGCAGTTTCGTCTGAAAGGAAATGGTTCGGAAGCTGAGTTTGGAGACCGAATTGGGAGTGCTTAAAGGTTTTGACTGACACCTGTAGATCCTTCGTCTTTGTGAATCACTTTGGCTTCAAATCGGAGATCTACGTGAGGTAACGGTCTGGAGGACTTGCCAAATGTGCGACCACAAAATCATCCTAAGGCAAGATTCCCTGACTGGGCACATTCTGTAAGTCGACTAGAGCAGCAGAGCAGTCTACGTCAACATTAATGGTAGAAAATATCAAATGTCTATATTCAAGCGATCCACAATGTACTGATGGTTATGGGAAGCAACAGATTTGGAAGCTCCAGATGAAGTAGCAACAGCCACTAAACTCCAACCAATATCTCTAGACGTAGCCAAGCAGTACCTGAAACACGAAGCTGAAGCATGGCTAGTCCACGTGGAAGTAATGGAAGCAGAGGAAATCATAAGTCTCAAACCGACACCAACAGCGTTGACACTCCGAACATTTGCAGCTGTACCGAAAGAGTTTACAAAGCTCATGGAGGAGTTTGCAGGGTTTTTTTCCTGATAAAATACCCCCGAGAATTGCCATCGCAATGCAATATCAACCATCAGATAGACCTGAAGCCTGGCACCAGACGGACGATGAAGTGGACCTATTGGATGAGCGATTACGAGCCTACAAAATACAAGAAGGAGCTGGATGAGATGCTCGTGTAGGGCTTTATCCCACCGTCCATGTCACCTTATCCAAAATCGGTACTTTTGTGAGAGCAAAAAACAAGAGAGGTGAAGATGTGTGTGGATTACCGATCGTTGAAAAACATCACCAATAAGAACCGCTACCCCTTTCTCTGAGAACATGCACCTTTGGAACAACTCTGTGGGATGTGAATTCTCAATAAAATTGATCTGCGTAGTGGCCATCACAAGATATGCGTACCCGATAAGGACGATGAGAAGACAGCATTCCGTAGTAGATACAAACACTTAAAGTTGACGGTCATACCTTGTGGACTCGCAAATGCCCTTGTAATATGTATGGCGATGATGAACAACATCTTTTGCTTGTGCCTCGACGACTTGGTTGTCGTGCATTTTGACAACATCTTGGTGTATAATAGCACTTGGAAGGAACACAATGGGCATCTATGAAAAGTTCTCAAAGTCTTACAAAGTGAGAAATCATTTGAAAAACTCTTGAAGTGCGACTTCGGTCGCCGTTCAATCGAGTTTCGGAAACAACATCGGCTGCAAACAGACCACCATGGACCCAAAAAATTATGGAGGCACACAAATTCTTGGGACGTCCGGGTGTCTTTAGGCTTATGCAACTACTACCGTTGATTCGTTAAGGACTGTTTCCGGGTGTAAGCGCCTCTCTTTGATCGCACGCAGAAACCACCGAGTGGAAATGGGGGATAACGAGTAAGGAATTTTTAACTCTTTGAGAAATTCTATAACCTCTACACCATCCTTACTATTGGAAGATCCAACAATGGACTACATCATGGCCACGGATGCATCCGATTGAGCCATCGGAGCCATTGTCTAAGACACAGCGGTGGAGAATAACCGGTCCCGTACATGTCAGGAAAGATAAGTGGGCCAAGACTGAACCACGCGGTGCACAAGAAGGAGATGTGTGCAGTTGTGCACCTGTTCAAAACATCGTGATGCTACTTGGAAAACCGGCAATGCATCGTTTGCACCGACCATCACGTCCTGAAATATCCCAAGATCCAGCAACATCTAAGCCGTTGACAAACTCGATGGAGTTCCTCCAGTCAAACTCAGACTACAATATCCAGTACCAACCTTGAAAAACAAATCCAACGGATGCTCTAAGTGGATGATCAGATCTAATGATAGAGATCTGCACGTTTCTCGTTCAATGAGACCCGTACCTCACGAGGCTGTTTGTGAAGGGCTATGAGGAGTTCTGCGGGTACGACAAAACTATATCTTGGTTCAACGACCCCTACAGGCGACGGCGATTCACTCCCCAGGTTGTCGTACCTCCGAACGAGGAATTACGACAGATGCTATTAGATGAATGCCATGACATTGGTCCAGGTGGACACTTCGGTGATGAGAAGACACTTCAGAAGTAGGTAAAGTACGATAGGAGGACGAGATGCAGACTGATGTGGCGGCCATTTGTAATTCCTGTGACACCTGGTAGAGACATAAAACTCATCGCACGAGGCCACCTAGTCTACTTCAACCCCTACTCGACAAAACCATGGGCCTACATCATCATGGACTTCGCGACGGGACTACCTTCCACTCTGGAAGGGTATGACGCCATCCTCGTTGTTGTGGACAGGTTTTCTAAAACGTCACACCTCATCTTGACGACGACCACCATTACCGAAGGAAGAACAACGCGGTTATTTCTAAATCAAGTTGTACGGTTGCACATGGTACGATGCACCATCGTTAAGGACAGATACAGTCGATTCGCGCGCCGTTTTTGACACAAAATGATGACACGCTATGGCAGCTCGATCCAGCTATTTACGTTGTTCCACCCTCAGACCGACGGGCAAACCGAGCAAACCAACCAGATGCTCACATAACATTTTCAAACTTCATGCGAGCCACACAACAATTGATGACAACTGAACTCGCATAGAACTCCGCCACTTCCACTACAACTGGAAAAATACCCTTTGAGTTGGTGTACTGCAAACTTTGCGCCACACGGGCTGGATTCCAACGTTAGAGTAACATTCCCGTGGTTGATATTCACCAGCGACTTCAGGACTTTGCAAGCACGTGGGAGGAAACATGCCAGACTCTCACGAAGACACGAGAAGCTACCAAGGGGACGACCGACCGACATCACAACAATGACATGTTTAGCGCTGGCGATCGCGTCCTCCTCGGCTCGGCAAATTTCAAACTCTGTGGACAGGACTTTGCAAGGCGCAAACCCTGCTGGTTGGGACCGTTCGAGATTGAGCGAATGCAAATCCTAGTCATCGCTTGACTAATTCTCCGCACAACATGGCAATCCACCCTATCTAACACACGAGCAAACTCAAGCCCTACTGGGATCCCAACACGACCTTGTTTGACAGATACGTCGTACCTCCACCTCTTGTACATGTGAAGGGGGGTACAGAGTGCGTCATCAAAGATATCCTTGGACATTGACGTTGTGGAAAAACGACCGAGTAACACGTCAAGTGGCACGGCTACAGAAGGAAACGCTAGGCAGCAAGTTGGGGCAGCAGCGTTGTTGATGCAGCGTGCGGGCTTCCACGTTCGTTGCTTAAGTCTGCTGCCCCCTCAGTCTGCTGCTCTAGAGGCCAAGTCTGGAAGCTCTGGGTTTGTTACTCAGAAATGCGCGCACCAGTGTTAGCGCCAGAAAGCAGCTGGAAACTAAAAGTAACTGATTAGGAATGAAAAATGAGCAACAATGGGAGACCCCTCCAAGTTCTAGCTCCCCCCCACTAGTGTAGAACTTGTTACTCATCTAACCAGCCAATCAGAAAATAGTCCTAGACCTATTTTCTGGCAGGCAGGGTTTCCTCGGTGAGCCCTGCCAGACGCCTGACAACCCAAAACCCGGGTGTCGTCCGTTTTGCCTGAAAAATGGACCATACCATAGTACGGACGCTGCAAACGTAGTCATGCGGTCAGAATCAGCTAGAAAAATATCAGCAAAGAATTACGGCTGCCCGAACCCATGCATTGCCTACGACAGTTAGTGATGCCAAATAGTGCCACATAATAAGAGACATGGACCCTAGGCACAGCATGATGCTGCAGACGCAATGGCACAACCAAAAACAACGCTGGGTGCATGTAGACAGCATCTGCAGTGGCAGTGACCGTCGGTGGCCCGACCACCGAGGAGGCCTGCTGATGGACCCGAGCGCGTTGCCAGAGGGAGGAGGCTTGAGCGAACTGTAAGTGGGCCTCAACGTGCGTCGGCTCCACCGAACGACACTCCAACATCATCGAGTCTCGCCGTCAGTCATTTGCACGCCGATGTACACAAGCCAGGAGGACGCAACAGAGTTCAATGAGAGATACATGAAAACCAACAGCTACGAAGTCATGCACGATTGCTAGGAGCCCTACGACAACCTCTAGGACGTCGATTACCTCATTGATGGCTACTTTCGCTGTCACCGGCCTATGTGTGCTGGCGCACTAGGATGTCACGGCTAAAAAGGGGGGAAGTGTTATGTCCATGATGTACCGTAGTGATTTGTACATCCCCTCAAAATAATTATTTTTCATTCGCATATGCTCAAACCGGAAATTATGGTTCACTTGGGGGAATCATCCACATGATTCCGTCCATATGGGTTTAATACACAAACTTTGACGCTTGTTGTTGTGCCATGGGAGAATCACTTTAACATTTATGAATTCTGGAATTTCCCCCTGGAAGTTTTCTATCTCCAAAATTCCAATGAAAACAAACACGTAGGCCAGATCAGGTGCAGGAAAACTGCATCATTTTAGCGCTCGATCTTGCCGGAGGAGAGCGAGTTAATTGTCGTCCGCTCATTCAGGTACTAGGAGCTACGTGCACTTTCTTGCGAGTGCTGGAAAATGCACGTCAGCGCTGCTTGACAATTCGAACTTCCTCACCTGAATTGGATGAATCGTGCATTTACTTGCAGACTCCAATAGTCGAACTCTAGATAGCTCCGTGGGATGATGTAAAAAGCGGACCTTTAAAGGAGTGTACCATGGGAGAATCACCTCCAATATTTCAAAAGGGCCAAATCTGGGTGAAAATAGAAATAACATAATTAGGTGAAAACATATGAATGAGAATACAGATCACTACGGTACATGAGTTCGTAACACTCGCGAGTGGGTATTTTTGTTCTTACATCAATTGGTCACCACACGGTGAATTCTGTATTTTTTTTCGCCGTTTGGCCGACGGCATTTTGGCCATCTGCCTCGACCTCTAGTGCCTCGTTCCAGAAGCTCTTGACAAGTTTGACCACTTTCCAGAATGGTCGAAAGAAGTGTCGCGAACCATATTGATGTTTCGACACCAATTGGTCAACTTTTTGACGACGCTCGACTTTGTAAAGAAGTGTTGAGATATTCTCGAAGCCCGTCAACTTCTTGGCGGAGCTTCTCGAATCGACCACTCATGACGCGACCTCGCATGCGTTGATTGGCTCGAAGGTCAATAACCTGCCTTATGACTCATTCTCATTATCGACTTGATATACATGTGATCGACACACTAGACACTTATCATTGAAGTACACTTAGGGTGGCCCCACACCTTAGCAACAGAACCTCCCCTCGCCATGTCAGGGGGGCGACGCGAGCTCAGCTCAAGCTGAAGTCGTCGCAGTCTGCGAAGATGCCCGCGAACTTCTGGCGAGGCGACTCGGAGTTGTTAGGGGTTGCTACAGCCTCGGAGCTGTAGCAACTCGCGAGCAACTCCCGAGTCGTTACTCCCTACTTCCGTCGTTGTCCACAACGAGGTGATGAGACGGACTTTCGTGCATGTCGGACTCGCGAAAGTGAAGGAAAAAGTGTTGTAGGACACACATGCGCCGATGTTCGTCGACTCTCACTTGGTGCTTTAGCTAAGCCGTCCGGTGTGAGAGCACCTCGCTAGTAAGAACTTCAATGTCCACCACGTGGAAGTTGTAGACGTGGTGGACACGTGTGGGTACGTGACACAGTTGCTACGCAGGTGTGAGACCACCCTTACTGCTTAGGACAAATTTATGCCGGGTGCCGAGTTCGACCCCCCTCTTGACGCGAACTGTCTCTCGTGGGGATTCGTATCTGGATATTAAAGTACAGCGTTCTGGTTACTCGGATAGCCTTGTTCTTGAAGCGTCCTCCCATCGGATGTCTATGTGACGGGGGGTGAACATACAACATGACAATTGACGAAATGAAACATGGAGAAACGTGCAACAGAACCAGATGATGCTGGCATTGTTTTGTCGGGCACCGAACGAATCGATACCAACATGATTTGATGATCCAGGCATGCACCACACAACACACTAGCCAATCAGAAGCGAGAAACGAGTGATAAGGGCGAGTGCGAGTGTGAGTTGCTTTTGCCACTCGACGAATGCCGAGAACTCGATGTGTTTCACAGATGCGAGATACGTCGAGTCATTATTGGGAACTTTTTTTTTGAACCAGAGAGCAGAAGGTGTGTTCAGGAGAAACTTCTTTGAACCTGCTGAGAAAACAAAAAGGTCTCCATCGATTAACGTCGCTGTCTAATCGGTCTCTATAACAGTAAATACGAGAATGGTTTCCAATAATAGCAGGTCCTCGCATATATACGGCTTGATTATAGGCATAAACTAGAAATAAAATACCAAAGTTGACATAAATAATTTATTGGCAACCGGAGGAGGCACCTACCATCGTCACGATCTGGACCCGTCACCTCGCGTGTAGGCGAGTCGCAAACCAAGCGATTCACATATAGTTGCCCTACTGCTTAATACAAATCATGCATTCTTTTTTTGTCTTGCTCCATCCCTGTGAAGGGATGGAGTTCCGCTCGGTGTAACAGACAGCTCATGATGTCGTCTTGGACAAGTTTGCCCATTTTGCTTCCACTGGAACAATCTCGACCTTCGTTTCCACCTGGTTATGGAAATGTCCGCAAAGTGAGCTACTCTCTGGTCCAACTACTCTATATAGTTTATCTCTCCGAAAACGGGGGAGTGACCATATACCCACTGAATTCTCGATATCTACCGTCATATCCACGTTTCGCACATTAATCACGCCATATCCAATTTCGGAAGTTTTCGCTTCTTTATTAACGCTATATCCAGCGAGCACGCAAAAAAATAAGCTGTATCCGAATGTACACGCTATGTTGACGCCGCATGCCATCCAGCGACAACATGCTGATGTCGTCAACATGAGAGAAAAATCACAAAGCCCTCTATTGAGGGGTTTGCGACTTTTCTCACAAAGCTTCGCGATATCTTTGAGTGGGGGGTCCGAAACACCCCATGCGCTGAAAGGGAACCTGCTGGGCCCCGCTACCGCGGGGCCCAGCAAGAGCGCGCGCAAAAATAAAAACCTAAACCCCGAGTGTAACTTAGGGTAGGGTTTTGAAAGTGGTTTGAATGGATAAAAAAGGGGTTTGCTTCTCCGAAATGTTTTTTTGAAAAAGGCGTTTTCGCTCGATCGCGATTCTCGCGCGGGGGGGGGGGGAAGCGACGGGGGTGACACGTCACCCCCCTCGCTTCGCTCGATCGGCGACTTCAGTCGCCGATCGGGCATGGTCATGCAATGGGCACGGCGCGGTTCTTTTTTTAACTTTTTGGATATGGCGTGGTTATTATTTAACTCGCGGATATGGCAGGCTTATGTTCACGCTTGCGCGGATATATGAGACATTTCGCCCGTCCGAAAAGCTCATCTTCCCCTTGGGAAGCACACGGGTCACGCAGTAGTTGCCCGTGTTTGGTGGCCTGTTCCCCGCCTCGGAAGTCAGAAGTCTGAAGCGAGTAAATTGATAGGGAAGAGGTTCGGTATGCTGACGGGGCAATGGTCAACGCTGACGTGTGCTTCGGACTCATTCTCGGCACACGACATCGAAATCCCCGCCGAAAAGTGTTGGAAGTCAGCGTGACTTCCGAAGCCGAGTACGGATTTTGTACGGAAATGGCTTCCGAAAGTCACTTCTTTGACTTCCGTGAGCGAGCCGCCCTCAGATTCTTTTGGTGGAAGTCACTTCCAAGTAATTTGTTTTTTGATAGTGTATTTATTTAATCTTGTGGTCGAAATCCAATCAATGTTCTTGTCCAAAATTGGTCGTTTGAATTCGAACATCCAAAGCGAGAGCCCGCGGCGCAAGCAAGCGGTCCGTCCAGCACTCGAGCCGCCATTCGAGCCGATTCGTCGTGCACGGGGTACATGTTGCCAAGCTTTGCGGCCCCACGTCATTCTCAACTCCACTGCCTTGCCACACCTCCACCACTTTAGCCCACCACACCCCCGCCATGGACGCTCCTGCCAACTCCTTTGCTGTCTACGGAGAGTATACCTCCATCAACGGCCCGGCGCCTGGCAACAGTCTTCCCAATTTGACCTCTAGCCCGTCTGAACCATTCGACGATCACAACCTTACGTGGGAGGAGGGTCGTCGTGCCGCGCGGTGGATGATGCGCGACTCCGACGCCATTACCCGCAAGGAACGCAGGCTCATTCGCGAAGTCCTTGAAGACCCCCGCGACAACGACACGGGCTTCAATGGAAGGCCGTGCGTCGGTGGTGAGCGTCCCGACGCGCATCGCTACGGGTCTCGTATTCCGCGCTCGCCCCACACGCTGGCAGCAGGTCGGGTGTCTCTCACTGACCAGATGGAGGTCCTCGCGCCGGCCATTGTGGCGAAGCCAGCACCTCCTCCACCTTCATCCGTGCTGCCGGAATCTTCGCTCGGGGGCTCAACCATGACCGCCGGCCTTGGGAAAGGCTGGTGGAGCAACGAACGTGACTGTCGCCTAATGGAGGAGGCTTTGGCATTCGCGGAGGTGTACCGCAAGACTCGCGGGTGGCAGGCCCGCATGCACGACGACCTGGCGAAGAAGCTCTCGGCAACGTGGTCTCTGTCCGAGCTGCTCAATGCATTGCAGATTAAGAGTCGCGTGCAGGTCATTGGACGTGTGTGGCGTCAAGCACGAGATCTCATTGGAAGAAGTGGGGTGCAGTTTAACCATACCACGTGGATGGTTGAACTGGACCCCACGAAGTGGGCCGACATCAAGCGTTGCAACCCGAAGCAAGCTCGGCTCCAGGACTTGCCCATGCCGTGGTATGACGTTGCCACTGCATTCTTCTACCCCGACAAGGCCGCGGGGGACAACGTCATTCACAGCACCCCGGACCCCGACATCACCACCCCGCCGGCGGCGTCGACGGAGGATGCGCCGCAGGTCGCGGGGGAGAGCAACGACAGTGGTGAGCGCCGCGTCAAGCGTCGCGCTCATGTTGAGCGGCAAATCGAGTGCGCGGAGAAGGTTCTCAAGGGCGCGGCTAAACTTGAGTGCGTCATCAAGGACGACGGACCGAAAACCCCATGGGGTATGGCGGTCCAGTCTGTCGACAAGGACCACGGGTTGCATCTCGACAACAAGCTACCATTGCTCGACCGCCTCACCAACGATGAGCTACGTGAACTTTACGTCTTCACATCAGGTGCGCTCCGTCAGCGGGTGTCGTCTCGTGTCCTAGGTCGTGACCCCACGGTCAGGGAGGGTGGTGGTGTTGCGAACAACCCTGCAGCTACCGTGGCTCAGAGCATTCAAGGTGGGTATGACGACGGTGGGAAGGAGGATGATGTGGGAAGCCGCATGGCATCCCCAGAGGAGGACGGGGTAGGAAACATGGCAGCTTTACGCAATGCTGTCACTTGTGCTGAGAACTTGGTTGCAGATGATGAGAACCTTGACGATGATGTTGAGTATTAGAAGCATTGATGAGGTTGAGTATTCGAAGCATGTACATTGGCTATGTTGGATGACGGACTGATTGTTGTATGAAGAATTGAGCACGTTCTTATTGCATCATATGAATGTTCTCTAGTACAGTGACACATCCGAGGACTCAGATTCACTGGTCATGTCTGAAACAAAGTCTACCCACATGCTCTGAGCAATTCGGCTGCGCCAAGCTCTAGTCCTCTCCATGCCATGGCCGCGGCCCCTCTCTACGCTTGGCTGTGTTTCCATCATGTCACTCAAGTCCATTGCTCCTCCTTCCACCCACGTGATGATGTTGTGCATGACAAACGTGGACATGATGAGCGGTCCTTGAAAAGATGAGAGAAACTACGGAACACCACGCAAAAGGGAGAACCTAGCTTTCAGCACACCAAATGCTCTTTCAATGCAAGAGCGAACTGCCGCGTGTCGTCTGTTGAACAATTCTTCCTTACTCTATGGAAGTTGCTGCCCCTCCCCCCATTCCTGCAAATGATATCTGACACCACGGTACGGTGTCATTAGACCATGTGTGTCCGGGAAGGCAGCATCGGCCAGCATGAACTTGTTTGGAGGCAATGAGAACCCCTCACGCACCGCATTACTGAACATTCGTGCATCGTGCACGCTGCCCTCCCACCCCACACTCACGAAAGTGAAAATGAGGTTGTGGTCACACGCGGCAAGCACGTTCTATGTTATCTGGTGATGACGGTTGATGTAGGCTGTGCGGCGTGAACGGTTCACTATGACCGGCACGTGTGTGCCGGTCATAGTGAACCGTTCACGTCGATGCCGCCAACGCAATCCGCGAACCAAGGCAGGAGATCACGCCGACCCCCCCAGGACTCAGGATGTGTTGACGTCGCTTGGGGTAGACGGACTAGAGAAGCCGCCACTCCAACCAAGGCGCGTACAACTTCATGGATGGCACGTGAAACTGTAGGCGCAGCCCTTTGGAATCTCTCCATAATCTGACGTGTTGTCATCCCAAAGCACACGCACTGAAGGTACATTAACATCTTTTCCTCAACTGTGACGTTTGTGTCGCGAAGAGTTGTGTGCTGCCGCATGTATGCCATGATGGAGTGCCACGATTGCACACTCAATCGCGACATGTTCACCAGCCTTTGGGGATGTCCTTCATTGAGTTTGCGTAGCCAGGCTTCACCGGGCATGGCGCCATTCATCATTGGGCGGGGACGTAGGCGACGGAGAATGTGGTGCATGATGTCTATGAGCAGCTCCCGGAGTAGCGCGATGAGTTCGGCGCGAAGTTCAATAGCACGCCTGATGAGGGCCTGGCGGGCAGTAGCTCTTGGCGATCGACAATCCATGGTTAGGCGGTGTGGCGAAGTGGTCGGCCTGACCTCTGCCGGGACCCCGCTTTGCACGACCACGCTTGCCACAGGACCTCTTGCGCATCGCAAATCAAAACGGCAGCCCGTTGCGACTCGAAACCGCGTCGCGTCAACGGTTGCCGACCCGTTGATGCACGGGTCACGGGTTCGACCACGGCAGAAGAGGAACGGTCGTCACTTCTTCGAAGTGACGACCTCACTGCGCGGGAAATACCCATGTCATCCATTGGGGAACGCTGTTCGAATCTCGCAGTCGGCTTCAGAAGTCGACTACCGTTCCTACCTTTTTGGATCAACATTTGACTTCAGACTTCTGCCTTCCAAGCAGGGGAACAGGCCATGGGCTGCAGTCAAGCTACTCGTGGCTAAGTGTTGTACAGTGACATTATCTTTGTGGAGTTGTAGATGGGCCAAACCACCCGTCCGTTTTCCCTGAACGGAAGGGTTGAGTTCGTCAAAGGCGGCTCGAGGCCCCTGCAAGTGCGAAATGGTCCAGTGGCAAAAGACGGCGCACGATGCCTCTCCACGTTTCATGGGACCTTGCTGTTCGTCGACTGCACAAGGTTTCGAAAATGACCAAGAAGATAAATGAAGCAGTTCGATTACATGTAAAAACGTAATGAGCGAGTCAACTCAGGTAATGGGTACTTCATTGTCCTTCGAAGCACTGGTCAGGTTCAGTCGGTTTTGTTAAGAGGTTTCGTATAGAACTGAATGAATCTTTCCCGCTACGAGCGTGTCAGTATGGACCATGTCGTGGGTTGTCCAGCAACCGATCAACCGTGTTGACAGCGTTTGTCGTTTCGCGGGTACTCATGACGCGATTAGCTCTCCGCGGCAGGAGCTCAGAATCGTCCCATGGCAGGGGAAAAGTCTCGCAGGCCGTCAATACTAATCCCTTGGATGACCGTCAGGCGCAATGACAGTTGCAAACAATACTCGCGTGGAATCATATTTCCACACTTTCATAATCTCGAAAGAATTGACACCCCCCCCCCCCCCCCCCCCCCACTACCGAAGGAAGCCAAAATGTCTTGATGATGGTGTGAAGAGCATGGACCATGTGGATCATTATTCCAATTCCATGTCGCGATAGGATGATGAACATTACATATACGAGGGTATGATAATACTCTCTGTATCCTTGTGATGGAAATTGGATTAAAATGTAGGAAACCTTGATAAAAAATAAGAGGAAAGTTTGGTGGCCATGGTTTGTGCTCATGGTGCATGGTTCATCTATGGTACAAAAAAATAGCGGAGGGCCAACATTTCTTCAATTCTAGCAAGCTACGTGAAGATTTTTGCTTGAGATTACCATTACAAGAATCCGAATTAAATATATATATTTTAAAATTATATACATTTATGGCGCATTCAAGACGTACACTCTTAATTATGCAATAATTAAGGGCTTGAATTTCCCTCCCTCTAATGCCAAAAATTCCTTGACGACCATGGCCTAACAAGTAGGAAACCATAACCATAAGAAGAAAAATTTATTTTCCCTCATTGCGATCTTTCTCTTACTCAATTGAAAGCAATATTTTATTGTTTTAATAAATTATTAAGGCAAATGTTTTGGATACAACACGAAGCATAAAGGTCACAAGTCACCATCGTCCGATTTCTTTCCCTTTATTGATAAAATAAATGAAAAATCAAGCAATGAAGTGTGTAATTGTTCAAATCATTTCTCTAATAGCTAAGTTACAAGGCAACTTAGTGAAAACGAAAGGGGGACTCTCAAACTACACTTGAGGAGGAGTGAAGCCTTAAAAATATGGCTTGAACATGGCTCCAACATAAAGAATAGAACAAGGAGATTATAAGATATCTCAATCTTCTTATAGAAGTTTTGTCGTTGAATGAATTTTTCTATATTGAAGAAGCATTAGTAATGATATAGGTAAGGGCCATGCAGTTTTAACACGTGGTGCACAAATGGATATGACATCATATGTCACCATCATTGAAATTTGTCATGGGAGGCCAAAATAACGAAAAGAACACACAATCAGTACTCATTTATTATTAATTAATGACTTAAGATCCACATGTGATACACGAAATATGATGCAAAACATCCCCCACAATCATTCAATTTGACCAAAATGTTCTTAAAAAATTAGACCTTACAACTATATCCACCTTGGTGAGCCCTTTCTATAGAGTGAATTTTGAACATTAATCGTGTATCTCTGGATAATCATCTTGTAAGCCTCAATAAGTTCATCCAAAGTCGAATGCAAAGTCAAAATATTTCCATTGCATCCTCTCTGTTGCTAACACTCCCTGACATCAAATTATGGAATCCTTGCTATATTCATCACTAGTTGGTGCTTTTATTCTTTTGCCTCAAACTAGGAATCCAAAATTGATGTCATTCAGCGCTAAGAATTACCTTAGCATGATAAAGTAGACATTTATTTGAGGTTGATTTGTTTTTGCCATGGGAAAGCACAAAAAGAAGATGAAAAGTAGAATCTATAGATAATGGACCAGACTATTTAGCTTCTATCATGGGTTTACAGGCATGAAATGATCACTACACGTGGAAAGAAAAAAACACAACCACATGATGAATAATTTATCTTTTATATTCACCACCGTAAATGGTGCTCATGTAACTTCTGCATCACCTCCATGTTTGACAAAAAACGGTCGAATGGTGAAAATGTTAAAGCATGATTTGTCTAGTCCAACTTCTTGTGAGCAATGAGGTGTGTCATGGCACGAGGTTAGATATACTAAGGTGAAATCATGAAGTGAGAAGCTTAACCATGAGTGAAAGATACCATGGCACCTTGGCACATACCTTCAGCACAATGGGTGGGGTTGGAGTAATATCATACATGAGCTAAATGGCTAGCCTAACCAAATAATTTTCCTCCTTTGACATTATGAAGCTTCTAAAAAGTCATTATTATTTCCTGAACTGTATGATTATATTTCTATAAATGAAACTTAGGGCATATTCATAACAATGAGACAAAATTTGGTTATGAGTGAATGCATGCATGAGGAAGTCTTTAAAGAGAACATAGTGGGTAAAGGTGCTTTAAGGAGAAATGTAAGGCCCCTCAACGTGAAATCTTGTAAACTTAGTCCGCATGGGTGTGATATGATGAACAATCCATATTCTTCACGCAATTTATGAAAGACAAGGTGATAGGCTTGAGCTTGAACAATCTTATTGACTCATGCCATACTTGTGTTTAACACCTTCCACCATTCATGTTGTGCACGTTGTGCCCAAACATGATATCCATGACAAAGCCATTGCCATAATTATTCAAAATGTTACCCTTGACCTCAGTTAAAAGAGTCACGTCATTGTTGTTATGAGCCTTGAGAACTATGTTTGTATAATGATTATCTATTCATCACTTAAAGTTTTCATGTGGATAGTAACAGTAACATAGTTTTTTTTTGTCTCAAGTTCACCTCCACTTCATCGACCAAAAGGGGAGGATTGTTTTATGTTCTGTCTTTTGTAATTTCACCTTCACTATTCTCTTAGGTTATTCCTCTATATCTATACACTGGTTTTCTACTTATCACAAACTCTTTATCTCCCCCTCTTCTCCTTTCAATACAATCCTCCCATTTATTTGTTCTTTGAATTGCGATTCTTCCTACACTATCTCTCATTCATGATTTCCCACTCATATTCTCTCTCTCTCTCTCTCTATCTCCCTCTCTACCCCCCCTCTCTCTCTCCTTCCCCTACTATTGATTACGTGCTCTCTCACTGTCTATATATATATTAATTTGTTGATTTTTATGTTAATTTTTTTCCACATCCTTCTCATGATTTCCTATCTACTCTCTTTATTTATTGTTCCCTTTCTTTATGTATTCCTCTCTCAATCACTCCTTTCTTCCCCTCTATCTATCTGTATGTACATTTCTATAATTCATCTAATTGATCCCCCATCCATCTAATTGTCTCCCTTTCTCTCATAATTTGTATCCCTCTTCTATATCTACATTTCTTGTATAATAGACTTCTTTCTCCCTTTGTCCCTTTCCCATCCCGGAATCTCGCAAATTTCTTCTTTATGCTATTTGCATACATCCATCCCTCTTTGAATCTCTATTTCACTTAATCTTTCTCTATCCCTTAATCTATCTCTATTTCTCATTCTCTCTTCCTTTTTAACCTCTTGCTTTCGAATCCACCCTCTCTTCATCTCTCTCTCTCACTCTTTCTCTCTCTCTTTCTCTCTCTCTCTCTCTCTCTCTATCTCTCTCTCTTTCTCTCTCTCTCTCTCTCTCTCCATCTCTATCTCCCTTCGTTTGAGTCTCTCCTTTATCTCTATATCTCTTTTCTTTATTCTCTTACTCCTTAACTATCTAAATTTATCTTGGCTTGCTTTCCTAATTTCTTCATAATTGTATTTTTTACTTTCCATATCCTTCTCTCGTTTTCTCTTTTTCCTTCATCTTAATGTCATGTATTTTCTCCATGCTCTTATTTCCTCAATATTTATCTTATTCTCCATCGTCCTTCTCTTTCTCTCACTCTCTCTCCCCTCTCTCTTACACTCTCTCTCACCATATATCTCCCACATCCTAACTCTTACCATCCATCACCTCTCTCTCTCTCCCTCTCTCCATCTCCCTCCCTCCCTCTCTCTCTCTCTCTCTCTCCTTCCCACATTCCCCTCCCCTTTCTCTAATTTTATTTTTTTGACCAGCTCGAACTCTATACCTTGCCCTCCCTCCCTCTCATTCTCTATCATTCTCTCTATTTCTCTCTCTCTATCTCTCTCTCTCTCTCTCTATCTTTCTATCTTTCTTTCTTGCTCTCTCTCACCATGCCCCCTCTTTATTCCTTAGGAAACTTGTTATACAATTTTGTTTTCAAAACCCATCTTTTTTATCCCTCTGTTTTTTTCATATAACCATAATTTTATTTATTGCCTTTTTTAATCTTGATTGAAAGGTGTACTTTGATGAGACCAAATTTGTTTACTCCTATTTTTTTTTATTTTTATAGTAATCTTGTATTGTATGTTGAGTATGTCTTCTTATCTCAAAACATAGCATTTTTTATTTTTTTCCATAATCAAATATTTGGTATGAAATACACGTGGATAACTTAACCTTTTTGAAGAGAATGAAGTATATGTTGTTTTTTTATAAAATTTACATTAGCAATTGTACACTATATGACAATATTAGAGTTCTTGCTTTTGTTTGGTTGTGAACCGAACATAATCTTATATTCTTTGTTGCTGGTTGCTAACGTTTTTTCTAGAGCAATAGTGTATGAGCATGCCCCGTGTAGAAGTGGTTGTCTTTCAGATCTTTATGCATGATGTACAAGTACTCCTAAATGGTTCATACAACGGCTTAATTGATTAAACCTGTCGTATTGATATGAAATGGTCTCCTTACAAAAGTAATGTGATTTTACCATGACTTCCGCTGAAGCTCCACTCGTCGGTTGAGGACTGTAGTCTTGTGATGCATAGTTTTGGTTTATTATAGGGATCCTTACTTCATGTAAATGCAATTAGAGAAGTTCCATCCTTAGTAAGAAAATTGCTTCTCCCCTTTCATGTGGGTATTCCATAAGTGAACCTTCATCAATGATTATCCCATTTCATGTCTACATGTGATCTCCTACGTTCAATTTATGCTCCCTCCCAACCCATGGGACTTATAGACAAGATACGTACCATGTCCAATTATAGAATTAGCATGCCCGCATCTACTAACATTTGAATGGCATTCCCTTTATGGTTTAGTTTTAAAACTACTTAGTCCATAGGAAAAAAAATATGACAACGTATCTAAACAAATGGGTGTGAATGCTATGTTGTTGCTACATGAAATGTAGCATCATAGTTTTGACTTAGTCATGCTCCTTGAACAATTACAATCCCATTCTTTGATTTATTTATGATTTTTTTGGGAGGGTTTTGCGTTGGGTTTGCGGGGGGGGGTCTTGAAACCTCATGCATTGAAAGGGAGTTTGCCGGGCCTCGCTATCGCAGCGCCCTAAAGATTCCCATGGAAAATAAAACCTCAACTTTGAATGTAATTATGGGTTAGGTTTGAAAGTATTTATTCTGCAAATCAGGGTAGGTTTGACAGCTCTGAAAAAAAATCAATATTCTAAAGCGAGCATTTTTTCTTGATCGTGATGGAGCGATGGCCCTTGTTATTTTTTTTTTCTGAGGTAAATCTCCTTAATTGTATTTAGGGTTTCATGTTTTACACTGGCTCCACCCGCCCAAAACATATTAAGCCGTAGATTGTAACAGGGGGTTTGCGCATCAAAACAAAAATGCTAGTCTTTGCTCTATCGCGATCTCGCGAGGGAGGGATGGTTGCGTTGAAGCTGCGGTCACATTACCCTCGTACAATGCTTGATCAACGAAGCATGTCGCTGATGGAGTATGGTGAGGGAGTGTTGGATGCCTTTTTCTTTTTGAAGCAAATAAATATTTGAAATGAAAATTCATTCTTGCTGTTGTACCAGCTTAATAGTTCAATGGTGAAATTGAATACACGAAAAAATCAAATTCAAATATGAAGACCCTCGTTTGGCTGACACCAAAGTGCGCCAACCAAGATCTTTCAAACAACTTCGGAGACAGAAAGCTATTCGACTTTTCATTGCGCAATGAGGGAGATAAAAAGTTCCCGAAAAAATCCAAATCCACCCACTTCCAGCTGCGCCCTCCACCTCCACATCACGCGACTGCACACCCGGTGATCGAGCCCCCCTCTGTACATTTTCGCCACCAGCACCTCTCGCCATCCGCCGTGAGGGAAAAAAAAAGAAGTAAAAAATGTGAAATTGTCTGAATTTCGGCAGGGATAAGAAAGTCAACTTTCTGGAGGGTCATGAAAAAATGTCAACATTTCGGAGGGGCAAGTAAAAATATAAAAAAACAACTCTATGAGTTATCGACGGGGCATGAAGAAAAGTCAACTTCTTTGTGGTTGCGCCACATACTGTTGTTTGGAAATTTGTTTCTAATATATGTCTATTTTCTTTACTTCTCTCATTGTAGAAAGTAGAAAGTTTATTCCTTTTCGAAATCGTCTCCTCGTCGCATACACTCCCCCCTCACCTGTCCCCTCGCCCTCCCCTCGTCGCTGCCTGCCTCCCCCATCCTTCGCTTCGCTCTCTTTTGACTTCCGGATGTGAAACTAATTTCGCTTCGGCTGCAACGTGCAACATGTAGGTCATCATGCGGAAAAAGACTCGTCCGTACACCAGATAAGACAGCCTGCCGGCTAGTTAGCGACAGGTGACACAAGAAAACAAAATGCATTGGAACGCATCACGTATCAGCAGTCGCTGTCGAAACGACTTGTGGTTTTCACACGAAGTTGTCGAAATACCTGACAACTCGTGAAAACCAACGAGGGTTGACAACCTGGTAGCCGCTGTCGCTGTGAGTCCATGGGAAAATTCGACGCAAAATGTCTGAACTTCAGTGTCGGAAAGTGCGCCGATTGTCACGTCCCTGTGCAACTGTGAAGTCGATTTGCTGGAATTCAAAAGTTTCTTTTGTTTATGGGACTGCGACGTAATTCGAGTGTGCGAAAGTTTCCGCGAACAATAATATTTCAGTGCGACGTCGGTTGCGAATGTCCGCTCTGACACTCGACGGCGACTGCGGATGCCTGGACTGACGACGCGTTCCGAACGACTGAAAGTTGTCAATGTCCTTCAGTTCTACGTAGGATGACAGCTGTCTCAAAAACCCTTGACATCCGGAACCCGATGGTTTACCACACAAGATGCCGAATCGCGCGTAGTCTCACTTCGCGGAAGTCAAAAGAGAGCGAAGCACTTGTTGCCCCTCCCCGGTCGTCGCTCCCCTTCCCTGTCCTCATCGCTTTCCTTCCCGACCCCCGCCGACTCTCGCTTCCCCCTCTCCTCGTTGCTCGCCCTCCAACCCACCTCGTCCACCACCCTCCCGCCCCCCGCCGTTGCTTGCCTCCCCCCCTCCTCGTTCGTCGCTCTCCCCCTTCCTCGTCGGTCGCCCTCGCCCTCCCTCGTTGTCCTCCCTCGTCGCCATCCCTCCAACCCCCCTCGTCGCACGTTGTCCCCCCTCGTTTAGGGTCCCGTTTGAGCCAGAAATCAAAAGCAAGGGTGCCGTTCAGTTTACCTACTTTTCTTCGCAAAAATAATACAATTTCTACTTTTGCTTGTTCTGAAGAAAACGGACGAATCTTAGAAGAAAATTGTCGAACAACGGTATGCTGACGTGGCGCAACCACGAAGAAGTTTGCACTTCTGTATGCTCCACCGGAAAGTGGCAGAGTTGTTTCTTGATATTGTTGTGTGCCCCTCCAAAAACGTGACATTTGCGTGCCTTGCCAAAATGTTGACATTGAAGTATGCTCCGCCAGAAAGTTGACATTCATGTGTGCGCCTTCAGGATTGAGACATTTTTGCGTGCCCTTTTCAAAACTCCGCTAAAATTTTGTATTCCTCCATCCGCCGCCGACCGCCCCCACGCTTGTGCACTGGCCCGGAGAGTCCACCCAATGCGTGCGGATGCGCTCATCGCGGCCGCAGCCGGTGGGGGTCGGTGCGCCACCATCCGCAAGGTAGACAGGGTGCTTGAAGGGCGACGTCCTCAACGCACGCTCGGACGGTGACAGCTGTCGCGAGCGCAGACTGCAGTTCACATGCCCCCCTTCCCCCTTCCGCACACCTCTCTTCAGTGGCCTACGCGAGTAGAGGGAGGTCGACAAGTCTCCGTCTACCGCCCAGCAGCAGCAAACTAGGGGGCGGCTTCCCTCCCCCCCCCCTCCCCCCACCCTCCCCTCCATGCGCTGCCAATGCCGCATCAGTTTGCGTTTGCTGCGGGTCCTCAGCCTAAGCACGATTGAGGAGCAGCCGCCCAAGCAGCAGCAAGCAGCGGCATTTTTGCCAATCGCGTTGCGTCCACTGAGTTAATGCATCCCTCTCCGATACGTTCGGCAGACATCCCACCACTGTTGTGCTTCCCTGCCGTGGCAACGCAACATCCTTAGCAACTGTGC
>SZWC01000116.1:508227-561009 GCA_023375785.1 Penium margaritaceum | reverse complement strand
TCCTCCTCCTCCTCCTCCTCCTCCTCCTCCACCTCCTCATCCTCGTCGTCGTCGTCGTCCTCCTCCTCGTCCTCCTCCTCCTGCTTCTGACGCCGCTGCTGTCTCTTCTGCCGTGTGGTGGTGCACCACGCAGGTGTTTCTGCTACGTGACAACATGACGACAGTCATAGTGCTCACGAGGTTCGACAGAGGCACAGAGAGCGAATGGAGGTTCCAGACAACCAAAGCGCTGCAGCTTGCCGCACAGTAGGTGACACAGTTAGTGGTGCAGTAGATTACTCACCACATCAGCTACCACTGCACCTGTGTGCCACTTCCCATGACTTTGCACGTGCCTGTGCCCGTCCCCCCCCCTCCCCCCGCCCCCCCAATGACCATGCAGTCATTTCTGCACCTTTGCCTCTGGCCCTGCGTATGCACCTGTGTCTGCACCTGCAATTGCTGCACTACTCCCGCGGTTTACTGACTGCCACGCCAGCTTGCTTTTGTCGCCTGCTGAAGCGACACTTCTATTGCACCCTGTTCATTTGCCAGCGTGTCCTGACTCAGCAAGACCTGCTTTTTCTCCCGCTCTTCTCCATTCACTCTTCTACTCTAACTGCTCCTGAGGGCGTAGGCACCTCCCACATGTGCACTGTCTCGCGTTGCCGTCCTCTGCGGAAGCAGCCACTTCCACACGCAAAAGTTCCTTCTGCCAAAGCAGATTGGTGCATGTCACAAACCCATAGCAAAGGACCTGGGTTTAGCAGCTCTCACCACCTTCCGCAGACCAAAAGCAGACGGAATTTTGCCAGGTACAGCAGATTGACTCATCCTCCCCCCCCCCCCCCCCCCCCCCCCCCCCCCCCCCCCCCCCCCCCCCCCCCCCCCCCCCCCCCCCCCCCCCCCCCCCCCCCCTCCCACTGGGCCCTGCAGGTATGGCAGCCGGGTGCTGATCGACGTCCGCGGCAACGGCGGCGGGCTGACAGTCCACGCATGGTGGCTGGCGCAGCAGCTGCTGGGCTCGGTGTGTGTGTCTCGCGTCCAGTTCCGCACGCCCATGGACTTCCGCGTCAGCAGCCCGCTCATCTCTGAGCTCATGCGCCAGAACATCTCCTGGTACAGCTGGCGCCGCCGGGCCGACCTCCAGCAGAACGCCATCCCCTCCTCTGTCGCTTCCCAGGTGTATTACCCGTTCCGCTTCCTCAACTGGGGCGCGGGCCCTACCGGACTGCACTCGGCGCTGTTCAAGTCGACCGCGTGGATCGAGGAGCCTGCGACCCCGCAGCTCGGGGGCCGACCCTTTGCGGTCGTGTCCGACGGTGCGTGCTTCTCCGCGTGCGCCATCTTCACGCAGAACCTCAAGCTGCGGTACGGCGTCACACACGTCACGGTCGGGGGCGTCCCGGGCCAGCCGCTCGCCATCAGCAACTCGTGCCTCGGCTTTACGATGAAGGACCTGCAAGAAAACATGTTGGATGAGGTCGCGTCCACCAACATTACGCTCGCCGCCGACCAGCGCCTCCCCCGCCCCTTCTCCACGTACCGCGCCACGTTCACGCTCGCCCTCGCATCGGGCTACATCAACAGCAGCGTGCCGTGCGAGTTTGTGTTCGTGCCAGGCGATGGGCGGATCAACTTCACCGCGACTAACATTGACAACCTGGTCGCGGTGTGGGAGGAGGCAGTGCAGTACATCCCTGCCTCGCCGCCTGCCTGTGCCGTCAATCAAGGCCAAGCCTTGACACCATAGCAAGATAAGCGCTTCTCCATCGATTGTCCAGTAACAGGCCTCCATTCAGGGTGTTGGCCAACACGCCATGCCCTGCTCTCCCCCGCGTGTGCACGCACGTGACATTTTCATTCATTGTGGGCTGTTTGACGAGGTCCAGCAGCTCACAACAGCGCCGCCTCATGTTTTTGGAAAACAGCCTTCTTGAGTTGCCTTGGCAATCCAGTCGGCCCACTAGGAGTGGGTCCTGGCCGGTGCAACGCAGAGCACCTGGTGCATGCATGGGCCTCCCACCTGCAGGGTAGCTGAGCACAAGGGAGTTGCTCTCCACATCGCAGCATGTGTTGGACGGGCAGAGCCTTTTTGCTATGGGATCGGACCGAAACACACGGGCAATAAACATGTGCAATGTGGGGTTCAACAAATTCCCAACCAATGAGGTGCAACAGTCAAATCCTAAACTCTACTTTCGTGGTACCGAAGGGTGCAGAGATGATGAACCAGAAACATGTGTGCGTGCGCGTGTGCGTGCGTGGTTATGTGTGTGCCTGTGTGTGTGCGTGCGTGCTTGGTAATTACTCGTGTCAGAGCAGTGGGGACACACCCCTTGCTCCCAGTCGATCCTGGGCCCGAGATTCACCCACCGAATGGTTTAATCGCCATGGGAGGTTTGCAGCGCTGTCGCTGCCATCGACACTCTGTCAACCTTGTATCACCACTGCATGCTGCGTCTGTGGCAAGCTAGCGTTGAAGCAGATTGAAGCCGCCGGTCCACACCTAGTATCTTGCTTGTCAAAAGCTACTCTTGGCGAGGTAGCGGACCATTGACACTCCTACCACTGACATCGTTCACGTGACAGTGCCATCTCTGCACATGTGGTGCACCACATTCTGCTCCTGTGATCACTGTCTAGCTCTCTGCTGCTCCGCCATTCTCCGTTTCACGGCATCCGGCCCCATCGTGCCATCTCTCCGTCGTACGTGGGAGCCATCCCTTGGCACCGTAGCGTTCTGCTGCTCCACCCTCATGGCACACTGCTACTGCACTCCTCCGTCGTGAGTGGGCTTCTCATCTTGACACAACAGCTCACTGTTCCGCCTCTCCGCCTCTCCATCTCAGCCACTCCCCCCCCCCCCCCCCCCCCCCCCCCCCCCCCCCCCCCCCCCCCCCCCCCCCCCCCCCCCCCCCCCCCCCCCCCCCCCCCCCCCCCCCCCCCCCCCCCCCCCCCCCCCCCCCCCCCCCCCCCCCCCCCCCCCCCCCCCCCCCCCCCCCCCCTCGACAACACCGTCTCTCGGCTGCATCTGCAGCGCCGACTCTTGTCGCGCTGGATTTGCCGCTGCTTGACGGTCCCCTTGATGACGAGCTGGACTCATAGCGCACGGCTGCCCGCTACACCGACTGTGCATGGGAGGATCCCCAAGTTTTTGACGAGCCCGCGCCCACTGACGACGACACACCACTCTGGTTTCGCATGCTGGATGCCTCGTACTGGTGTGAAGATATTGCAACAGCAGCAGAGCGCGAAGCAGAGGAACAAGACCGTAAGATTGGTAGGCAATGTACACGGCTGATGATCTGCCGCCATCACCACCTCGTCCCTCGAAAATGCAACCTCACAGCGGAGCTCAGTCATCCAACCCCGCATCTACATCCAACTCTACTCCAGACCCCACAGCAGCAAACTCAGTCGAGCGCCACCGTATCCACGGCACACGAGGTGCCTGGAGTGATCCCTTTGTTTCCTCTCCACACTGACTCCATCAGCCTGGCTGGTGCTCTCCTCGACGCAACAGCTGGCGCCGCCGTAACCTTCTTAGCTACAGCCCGTGCCTGCAGGGCCCCGACACAGACCGTGGTAGGCCGTGCAGCCGAGGCATACGGACACGTCGCGGTGTCCCTCACGTTGCTCGCAGCTGCTGCCACTAACATTGCAACACAGGTGACGGCAATAGCCACTGTTGTGGCCACCGTAGCATCCTCAATAGCTAACACGATGGCCAGCGCTGTCTGGTCCATTCGAGCGTCCACTGCAACTGCTGTCCTGACCCCTATTGGCACTCCTCGAGATCTCACGCACCACGTCACCACGGTCGTTCTCGTTATGTCAACATCAGCAACAGTTGCTGGTGCCACAATCACAGGCCGTCTTTGCCTCATAGTGGTTGTTGCCGGGTGGGTGGCCGTCCTCTTCTCCTCAGCAGCTGCAGTGGTTCCTCCTCTCTTCGCACTGCTCCCTGGACGCTAGTCTAGTGAGCATTCCTCTCTTTTCTCTCCATCCACCCTGTCTTCCACCTCTCATCATGCCAGGACCAGAGGAAATCATAGAGGCCTTGCAGGTTGCCCTTAGCGAGGCCCAGGCAGCTCGTCGCAAGGTTGAGGACGAACTGCAACAAGGATGTGAAGCTCAGCGTGAACTAGCCACCATAGTAGCTGCACTAGTCATCGAACGCTTGCACGTCAATCCGGGTCTCATTGCTGCATTGCCTGCTGAAGAGACTACATATGCTTACTTATCTATTCCCAGTGGCGGTATTCCCAACTCCTCTTCCCCTGCTCTCTCTACAGTTGCTCTTGCACGCGTTCTCTTTCCTCCTAGGCAGAAGGACTTTGAGACACAACTCCCTCAATTCACATCTAAGTTAACATTCACCTCGTGGGAAACGCGTTTCAGCGCTTGGACCCAGGGCGAGCCGCTGTAGGAGTACTACTCTCCCACCAAGCCGCCATTCGTTCCTCAGCTGTCCGAGGTAGCCCGGGCAGTGCGTGCCCTCATCAATGTGGGGCATGAAGGCCTCCTTGACGACATTAGTATGTACAATGCCGACCATATCCGGGGCACATCCGGTAACCCTGTCGGTGCCTACGCCCTTATTCACCGCCGCAAAATTGTGACTGAACATGCTTCTCAGAGTACCCTTAATGTGTAGTTCAACACACTTCAGATGCAGGCGGATGAGACGGCGGACGAGTATTGGGCACGGAGCTTGCGTCTCCTTCGTGATCTGGGCAAAACAACTTCAAGTCCTCTCTCCGCCTGCCTGTCTATTGTTGCCGGTCTCATTCCCGAGCTCTATGACCTCTTCTTGCACGTCTCTTAGGTAGAGCTTGAGCGTCTTGCTACTGCTCCGGTCCCTGAAAACTCTTCACCAAGGGTCGGCCCTCTTTATGAGTCAACTGCCTCTCGCCTCACTGATTGGTGGAGCAAATTGTAAAACAAGCGCATGCATCGTGCAGCTCTCGCTGCGGTCACCACCTCCTCATCCTCCTCGACTACAGCAGTCCCCTCTTCTCCATCCTCTCATTCTGCCATCGCTGCTCATACCACTCAAGCTGCTTCTCGGAGTGGAGACGACAAGTCCGGTCGAGGGGGTGGACGTAGTGGGAAAGGCCGTGGAGGGGGCCACGGTGGAAAACCCTCCTCAGGCACCACCGCTGCAGTTGAAGTTACCCGTTGGAATGGCGGCGCCAGTGGTCACTCTGGACCCAAATTTCCGGCCCCACGTGATGACGCTCGTCTTGCATCTTCTATGCGTGCCCACTACACACGTACCGGT
Source organism: Penium margaritaceum (assembly GCA_023375785.1). NCBI lineage: Eukaryota > Viridiplantae > Streptophyta > Zygnematophyceae > Desmidiales > Peniaceae > Penium > Penium margaritaceum. The sequence goes on along the minus strand of SZWC01000116.1, from coordinate 555,743 downwards.
ATCACCTCCTCCTCCGCCGCCGGTGCAGTGATTGTTTCCTCTTCCTCGGTCTCCATACTCACTGCCACTCTTGCTGTTGTCCAGCTTTCACTGCCCCCAGTCAGCCCATGGGGATGGATTCCGCCTCCATTAAGACCTCCCTACTATGGTCTTCCTTCTTCCCACTACTCCGTACCTCCCTAGGCTCGCGACAATGGTCACTTCTCTGACCGCTCCTCCGACCTCTCCTTCGACCGCTCCACTGACCGTCGTGAGGAGGAGCGCACTCTTGAACGCTCCCCGGTGGAGCTCCTCCACCTTCGCTATCAGGAAGGTGAGAGTGTGAGTGGCCAGTCTCATGTGTCTGTTTGTGTGTCCAATGCTACCCTTCGTAGTGTTGCATCCGGCCGTGTTCAAGGGGCATTGCCTGATGACTTTTCATGGATTGATGAATGGTAGTCTCACACATTTTCCACTCGTCTTGGTGTCACTTCTTCAACCTCCTTGTGTAGCATTGTAGCTGTCTATCCCGTTCTGCCCTCCACTCGTGCATGCTCTGGCCTTTAGATCATAGACTCAGGGGCCACACACCACATGACCTCCTGTCGTCCATCCTTTTTGTCTCCTGGGCTTGTTGGCTCTGTTCGCTTTGTGAGCACCGGCTCCGGTCAACTTCTCCCTGTGCAATGTGTTGGTGTTGTTCGCTTTGTCGGCCCGGGTGGCAGTGTGTACCTTCCTGACGTACTGTACATGCCCGACCTTGAGGTTAGCATGCTCTCTGTGACCACCCTCCACGGCCAGGGCATGGAATTCTCTTCCAGCCATGGCATTGCCACCATTGCACTGCACTCATCTGGCCGCGTTGTCCTTTGTGGAGTACGATGTGATCGTCTATTCCGTGTCCCTCTTACGTTGCCTTCGTCTTCCACTGCCTCTACTTTGTTCATGTCGTGACCTCCTTGTCCCTTGCACATGCCGACCTTCTGCATTGTCGCCTGTGTCACATTCACGCTGTCGTCATTCAGCGTCTTCTCTGCCTCCGCCCTGTGTACGGACTTGATCTTGTCACTTTTGTACTGTTGTGATCCTCTGCCTTCCTTGACTATACCTGTGGCAAGATGCACTATTTGCCGTTCACTACTGCAGAGTCCACAACCTCGCATCCTCTTGATATCGTGCGAGCTGATGTCATGGATCCTTTGCCTCATGACCTCCTTGGTGGCCTTAGTCGCTACGTGATATGCTTGACTGATGACTTCTCTCGCTACCGATGGATCTTCGCCCTTCGTCACAAAAGTGATGTCACAGATGTGCTTGAATCCTGGCTTTCTCAGGTTGAGCGTACCTGTCTTCGTCCCTTGCAAGTCTTTTGCAGTGACAGAGGAGGTGAGTTCTTTGGTCCCACCTCTCAGTTTCTTGAGTCGCGTTGTGCTTTTCTTGAGTCCTCTGCCCCCTACACACCAGAGCAAAATGGCGTGTCTAAGTGAGCAGTTGTTTGAGCATGATGTTCCTCGCTTAAGTGGGTTCCTCTCTCTGCCTTCTCGGGATGGGGATGGCATTCCTCCCTCTCGAGCCTCTGTTCTCCCCTCCACACGTCCATTAGCACCCTCTACCTCCCCCGAGTCCCCTATCTCCTCTGAGCCCTTGGATCCCTCTGCCTCCTCTGATCTTGCACCCTCTGTCGACCTTGAACCATCGACCTCCTCTGAACCCTCTTCTGCCTCAGAACCCTCCTCTCCCTCTGAACCCTCTTTCACTTCTGCTGTACCTTCTCCCTCTGTGCAGTCCCGCTCACCTTTAGTATCTCCATCGTCACCTACTCGTGTCCCATTTGTTCCTCCTGTCTCACCCTACACGCGCGGTGGTTGCCTCAGGGCACTCATGTCTCACTCTCACATTGTTTTCTCTGGTGATCCGGGCCTCCGTGCTCTTGGTCTTGTAACATCTGTATTGTCTACGGCTATCTTTGTGGTGCATTTGAGCACTGCCCTTGGCTACTCCCTCATTGAACAGGAGTTCCACTCAGCCCTTTTCTCGTCTGTGGTAGGGTATGTTGCCTTGTGCTTTGCTACTGCTGGTCTCTCTACCCTTCCACCTGAACCTCTAACCGTGTAGACTGCTCGTATAGCAACTGATTTCCCTTTGTGGGAGCAAGCGATGAAAGCCAAACTTGACGCAATGTGTAAGCATGGCGTGTACGAGCTGGTAGATCTTCCATCCAGTCGCAAAGGTGTCGTAGCCAAATGGGTATGCCACCGCAAGCGTAACCTTGACAACACTGTTGAACGGTACAAGGCGCAACTCAAGGAAATAGGTTCTCACAAGTCCCTGGGGTTGACTTTGATGAGACATTCGTCCCAATTGGTCGTTACACGACTGTTAGAGCACTGTTCAGTCTAGTTGCCCAGCATAACTGGGAGCTAGAACAGTAGGATGTCAACAATGTCTTTTTGCATGGAAAATTGGATGAGGAAATCTACATGGTGCAGCCACCTAGTTTCTGCAATGGAACAGATTGTGTGTGGTACCTACGTAAAACCCTCTATGGCCTAAAGCATTCTCCACACTGTTGGAACCAAGAGATCTCAGCAACCCTCGGAAAGGGAGGCTTCCAAAGAAGCACTGTGGACCCCGCCCTTTTTTCTCAGTGCTCCTACCAAGTGATTGGTCGCCATCCTTGTCTATGTGGATGAAATCCTCATTGCTTCTCCGAATGTCGCATCTGTCACAGCTGTAAAGTCTCTCCTTCATGCAGCATACAAGATGAAGGTTCTTGGTCCAGCCCGTGTCTTCCTGGGTATGGAACTAGAGCGTGATCGCGCATGTCGTATCCTCCATGTTCACCAAGCCGTGTACGTTCATAACTTGGGGGAGCGCTTTGGACCGCTCCTCACTTCCATCCCCACAGCATCTACCCCTATGACGCCAGCCGGTCAGTCACTGTTGACGTCCTTGGAACCATCCAAGCTGGGGGAGACTGTTGATGTGAGAGACTACCTCAGGGTCATTGGCTACCTGATGTATCTCGGTACCACCACTCGTGCTGATGTTGCGTTCATTGTGAACTTCATGTCTCAAATCTTTCGATGTCCCCGTGAGCATCAACTTGAGGCAGCATTGCGAGTCATGCGATATGCACTGTCCACACCTCGCACTGGGTTGTACTTTCACGCACAACCCTCATACCTGGTTGACGGCTTCACTGACAGTGACTGGGCACATGACTCTGATGCACGCAGCAGAACATGATACATCTTCATGGTTGGTGGAATAACAATTATGTAGAAAACTGGAAAACAAGGGTGTACTTCCCGTAGCACTGCTGAGGCTGAGTATGTGGCTCTTGGCGCAAGCACGTGTGAGGCTGTGTGGCTTTGTCGTCTGCTGCACCAGTTGCGCGTACCCATCCCTTACATCCCTCTGCATTGTGACAACCAAAGCACAAAAGGCCATTGTAGAAAACAGTGGCATGCACCACTCCCACACCATGCACATCAACGTAGAACATCACATTGTTTGTGAGTGCATTGTAGCTGACATTGTCGAGTTGCTTGGGTGGACACACGGTCTAAGAGAGCTGACTTCCTGACCAAGGCCCTCAGCCGAAACGATTTCAAGATTGCTGTTCATGTTACTGGTCTCATCTGTCCCCATTGAGAATGACGAGAGCTTCACAATGCAAGTTAAATCACTGAAAACGGAGACGTGTGGAGGGAGCTAGGTTCAAAACAGTCATGGCCATGGCTAGGGTTTGCGATACTAAGTGTTGAGGCTACACATGCAAGAGGAGCAGCGAGCGAAGCACGAGTTTCGTGCTTCGCTCGTCGCTCGGTCAGGCAGCGAGGCCTGCTGGCCAAGTGAGCTCGCTCTCGCTAGTCGAGGGCGAATCGTACCCCTAGACCGATTTCTTGGTCATCTGCCCACACGGACTTTCCTAGTCTACGTCATGCAAGAACCAGGGACTAGTCTAGGTCTCTTTGCAAACTCATCAGGTATATCCGTACAGAGTCAAAGCCTAATCTAGGTTTGTTAACACCAAGTGCCCATGTGAACGAATGGAGCATGGGCATGCGACTGAGCTGGAGCCGAGGCACGTGAGTCACGAGCTGCATCATATGGAGGGTGCTGCGCCTGATGCGTGTGAAGTACGAGCTCATCATGCATCGTCTCCAGTCTCATGGTCGGCATGCCCTGTGCACTCACATCCACACAAAAGCAGGATATGTACACGGATTAACACGCCCCCTTGGATGTGAGTGCCATAGGAATGCTGCCAAGTTGGTGAAGTTGAGAGGTAAGGTTTGATGAGGGAAGTGCTTTGGTGAGGAAGTCTGACAAGTGAGCATCGCCCACAATGGGGCACACCTGAACAACCCCTGCTTCAACTGCTTCTCGCACAAAGTGATGCTCGACTGCGATATGCTTAGTGCGTGAGTGCAGTACACCGTCATTCTCAGCAATCCGTCGTGCTGTTGAACTATCGATGTACAGTGGTGTGGCATGCACAGTCAAGCCCAATTCTTCAAGCAACCGTCCCAGCCATATCCCCTCGCATGCAGCCTCACCCAATGCCATGTATTCAGCTTCAGCCACACTGCGTGCCACACACGACTGCTTTGCACTCCTCCATGAGATGGCCATACCCCACACACGGAAAACACACCCCCCTCGACTGCGTGCAACACGATTGCGGGCATAGTCACTATCACAATACCCGTCCAAGAGAGGTGCTGAGGAGGGAGAGATGACCAGACCGACCTTGGCAGTGTCCAACACATAATGGAGAAATAACAACAAGGACTTGTGATGTGCACTGCGGGGTTGCTGAATGAACTAGGCCAAGGTGTTTACAGCACATGCAATGTCGAGTCGTGTTGTGGATGCCAAGTAGGAGAGACTGCCTGTGATCTGTTGGTAGAGTGTTGGGTCACTGTCAAGTCCGTAATCTGTGGTGCGTGCGTCAAGCAGATGTGCATAGACGTCAGGACTCATGGGTGACTGTTGCCGTGACATGTGTTGCACGAGATGATGAAATCATGCAGTCAGATGGGCAACAAAGCGTCCTTGATGCACGGTCAGTGTGCGTGCGGGTCTGTCTCGTGTGATGGTCATGCCCAAGAAGCTGTGCGCTTCACCAAGATCAGTCATGCGGTAGTGCGTGGTGAGCAGTAACTTTGTTTGTGAGATGAACGGGAGGGAAGGGGAAAGGATCAACAGATCGTCCACATAAACAAGAAATGCAACAGGCTCTGTACCCTGCCACCGCAGGAATAGAGAGGGATCAGAGATGCTTTGGGAGAATCCGCCGCGTTCCAGAGTACGTCAGATTTCTTTGTTCCAATACCTGGGAGCTTGCTTCAATCCATACAGTGCTTTCAACAACAGCCATACACGATCTGTTTTATCCTCAAACCCTTCTGGTTGTTTCACATACGATTCCTCCTCAAGGGGACCATTCAAGAAGGCATTTTTAACATCCATTTGATGTATTTCCCAATCGTCATGTGCTGCCACAGCCAGCAAGGTACGGCCGGTGCCATACTTGCCGACTGGGGCGTACGTGTCCGTAAAATATTGTCCGGGGATTTTTATGAAAACCTTAGGCTACCAGACGAGCCTTGTATTTCTCAATCATGCCTGCCAGAAGTCTCTTGAGTTTGAACACCCACTTGAGATCAATTGCTTTTCGTCCTGGTAGCAATGGCACGAGCTGATGCACATTATGTTCCAACAGTGCATTCAACTCAGCCACCATAGCTTTTTCTCACTGTGTTGCGTTTGGTCGCTCCCTTGCTTCTGTCAGTGTGAGAGGTTCTAGAGCTGTGGTGTCTACAGGGGCAGGCCCCACCATGTGGTAGAGCCGTTTGTAGTCCACACGTGCTAAATTGCGTGCAGACCGAAAAACAGGCTCAGTGACTGTTGGACGAACCTCGACCACACTTTCCTTTGGATGGACTGGTACCAAGCCAGGTGGTGAGGGTGTTGTGTGTGATGCTGTGCTAGCTAGGCCAGTTGGTGTCAACAGATCTGTGGGGACTGGGGATGCCACAGGTGCACCATGTGACCGTTGTACAACAGGTGAGGTGTGACGTACGGGACGCAGTACGAAGACAGGGACACTCACATATTCTGGGTAGTGGTGTGGAGATGGAATATGCGGGGCATGTCGTAGGGTACAAAACGTCTTGAATGACATGTGCTCTAGGAAGGATGCATCTCGACTTTCAATGAAACAGTGATTGGTGGGGTTCCAGAATCTCCATGCCTTGGAGGCATGGGATACTCCCACAAACACACACCATCTGCCTCGTGGGCTGAGTTTGTGATCTCTTTGAGGCTGAGCAAACCACACACACGCCATGGTCCCCCAGACCCGTGCCGGTCTCAAGTCAGCCTTCTCTTGAAACCAGCGCTCCCAGGGCGTCACTGATTTGGGCAGTGAACCCTGAGGAATGCGGTTCCAAACCCATGTTACATATTTCAGTGCCTCTTCCCAAAACCCAAAGGACAGACCAGACTCTCCAAGAAGGGTACGCAAGGCATCTCCCAAGGTCCTATGCCATCTCTCTGCAACCCCGTTTTGTTGGGACGTGTAGGGAGCGGTGGTCTGATGTTCTATGCCTCTTGCCTTGAGTTCAGAGGCAAGAGATCCAAGGAATTCACCGCCTCTTTCTGTGCACAACTTCAACAATCTTTGATTTGTTTGGCGTTCCGCCAGGGCTATCCATTCAACAATCGCACGCTGAGCATCAGCTTTTGTTCTTAGCAAGAAGGCCCAGCGAAAACGTTTGTAGTCGTCAGTCAGGGTAAAAAAATACACTGAGCCATACTGCACGGATGGCATGGGCATGGGCCCAGTGACATTGGCGTGCACCAGCGCGAGAGGAGAAGTGCTCTCACTCTCCGAGGTGGGGAAAGTCTGTCTGTGTGATTTTCCTTCATGACACTCAAGACATGCTCATGGTTTCAGACTATGATGACAGTCAGTGGGCAGGAGTCCGTGTGCAGGGGTGTGCTTTATGAGGTCAGCCACCAGTGTCGTGTTGATGTGTGCGAGAAGACGGTGAATGAGGTCAGTGTGTTTTGCGTCAACTGTGGTTGTGACATGCGCTTGTGCTCGGGCTGTGGGCAAAGGAGGAAACAGAGTCATTCTGTACATCATGTCATCGTGCAATGGTCCATCAGCCAGCAAGGACCCAGAGGCATAAAAAAGTATGCATCGTTGCTTTTGAGTTATCGTGGACACATTCGATTGTTGATCCAGCTGTCCTCCCAACAACAGATTCGCCTTCAGCTTGGGAACATACAACACACCAGTCAGCCACAGCACCCCCCCTGGCACCTGAAGAGCCATAGTTCCCACACCTTGAACATCAAGCACCTCTCCCGACCCGCTCTTCACCCCTTCAACATCATGTGTGGCATACAATGATGTGAACAACTGGCGATGAGGTGACATGTGATGAGACGATGATGTGTCATACAACCACTCGTGCATGGGCAGTGTATGGGATGTAGTGAAATGCGTGTGACCGAGCCGCTGACCTGCTGCCTGCGGTGCTGCTGTCGGCTCGGGTGACTGGAGCTCTATGCTTGGGAGCCATCCAGCATGCGGGGACGGTGGAGATGGCTCCTGTGTCATTGCCATGTTGGCCTACACGGGCTGCGCCCACTCAGGTGCGGAAACTGTCACTATGGAGTGCGGAGGCATGCAGTGTGCGGGAGGCAAGATGGACGGCTACACTGTCTGCTGCATCATCTGCTGCATCATCGGCTGCATCGTCGGCTGGAGCTGAGGTGGTCCGAATGTGGCTGCAGCTGTCAGTGAGGGCGCACGTGGCCCAGGGTGACTGGGTGCTCCCCATGTGGGAGGGGAAAGTGGTCCCATGGTAGGTGGACACAACTGCTGCTGGTACTGCTGCTGCTGTGGTTCACGATGCGTTGCAGCACGGGACAGGCGCACCATTAGTGACCGGGCTGACGACAGTAGTTGCAGGTACGGGTGCCGGTGTCTCGCCCACGTCCGTGTCCTCTACCGCTCTGGCCGCCACGTCCGCCTCCACCACTGTAACCTCCCTGCCCGGTCACGACATGAAGAGCCCCAGACGTCTGATGTGTGAAAGCAGTGGTAGTGGAAGTAGTAGCCTCTCGATCCTCGCCTTGGAGGATGTCCTTGTAGTTTCTTAATTCTTCGAACACCGTTGACAGGTCGGTGCTTTCAATGTCTGCAACGCGAAGGCGTTGCAACAGGTCACGACGAAACTCCTTGTATGGCTCGCCAAGGTGGAGCAACACTGGATCCAGCCACTCCAAAATGGTGCACGAAGCACCCAGTCCAAGAATCCGGCGCCTGATGTCCATTGCCGCATCCCAGTACTCGGCAATAGGTGCATCGGGCTTTGGGTAAAGACGAGGAAGCTTGTCACGCAGCGTGATAACCATTGCCATTCCCTGTTCTTCCTTGCGCGTCACTAGGTGCTGCCACGCCTTGGAAGGACGGGGAGCTCCACTGCGGGGGTTGGTTGGATCCTCTCCTCGCCCGCCATACTAAAAGTGACGAACGACGTAGGACTGGTCGTCGGGGAGAGCGCATGTCAAAGCATTGAAGACACGGAGGAGGGTACGGTCTTCTACCTCCTCCGGCGGTGGGTTGAGGTAGATTTCCTCAAGCCCATGCGAGGAAGACGTCTTTCCATGCAAGGAAATTACGTGTTCCTAGAGGTGGGGGCGTCAGGTCCTTGTGAAGTCCGATCTTGTTGAGGTCACTCAATGTGACAGCCACTGCCGAGGTGGCCGTATTTGCACTCCCGCCACCCCCGTTGCTACGCCTCGGTTCCATGTCCCTCGCAGACCCTTCACCACTCATGGAGACCTTGGTCCTGCCTACTCCTGTGAGCTTAGTGCGCAGGACGTCTGTGCCCCCTTGCCCTTGACTGTGCGCGGTTCCTTACGGGGACCACTGATAGCCACGCAACCCGTGGTGTCCACCCTTGCCACCGCTTCCTCTCCTTTGCGCCTTCCTTTGGCCTTGCAGGCCCTAGGTGCCTTCTCTACCTCCGTCCTGGTCTTGCGACCTGCCTTGTTCAGAACGCGCACGTCCCTGACTTGCTAGATCGCCGAAATTGCGTTTTTGTCTCTCGCAGCTGTTTTGGACGATTCAGAATTTCTCCTTCGCTCCCACAACCGCAGGCCGACGGACCTGCTCTGATACCATGAGAATGACGAGAGCTTCACAATGCAAGTTAAATCACTGAAAACGGTGACGTGTGGAGGGAGCTAGGTCCAAAACAGTCATGGCCATGGCTAGGGTTTTCGACACTAAGTGTCGAGGCTACACAGGCAAGAGGAAGAGGGAGCAAAGCACGAGTTTCGTGCTTCACTCACCGCTCGGCTGGGCAGCGAGGCCTGCCGGCCAAGCGAGCTCGCTCTTGCTAGTCGAGGGCGAATCTCGCCCCTAGACAGATTTCTCGGTCATCTGCCCACACGGACTTTCCTAGCCTACGTCATGCAAGAACCAAGGACTAGTCTAGGTCTCTTTGCAAACTCATCAGGTATATCCGTACAGAGTCAAAGCCTAATCTAGGTTTGGTAACACCAAGTGCCCATGTGAACGAATGGAGCATAGGCATGCGACTGAGCTGGAGCTGAGGCTCGTGAGTCATGAGCTGCAACATATGGAGGGTGTTGCGCCTGATGCGTGTGAAGCACGAGCTCATCATGCGTCGTCTCGAGTCTCATGGTCGGCATGTCCTGCGCACTCACATCCAGACAAAAGTAGGATATGTACACGGATTAAAACCCATGACCCAGGCTGAGGTGCATGATGTTATGTGTGCCTCGTCCTCATCAGCCTGCCATGTTCCCATGTGTGTGGGTTGTTTATCTGCAGGTCATGGGAGAGTGTTGAAGTTTGTTGGCCACTCACATCTCTATGCCCTCTTGTCGCACTCTCCATGTCACTCACTTTAAATATTAAAAAACAATGGCCTTCCCTGGGAAGACGTCATACGAGCGCACCATGACTGCAGGCTCTGGCGCCATGATGCAGCTGATCTATCCAGGAGTGCTCTCTGGCACATACATGGCCGTTGTTTGACTGTCTTGCTTTGATGCGGTAGATGCTAAAGCTCATACATTCTCACTGTCGACCCCTGCATCATGTTGTTGGCTCTGAGTGTTTTGGAGGAGCTGCATATTATCCCGGGTGCTGATCCTTGGGGGCCACCATGTCGGTTGTTGGCCATGCACTGGTGAGTAGCCACCCTCGGTTAATGTCGAGAGGTCGGGCTCAACCCCCGGGTGGCGGCAGTGTGCATCCGAGCAGTTGCGTGGTGTGCATGTGTTCTCACCCGTGTTTTGTAGACTCCCGCTCCCCCTCACCCGCTCTTGTCTTGGTTTACCGTTGATTCTAAGTCAACCTTACCGCATCCATGGTGTCCGTGGCTTCCTCGCCCCGTTCTATCCACATAGCATGCTGGTCCAACTAAGAAACTTCCTGGTATTTATAGAGGATGCCTTCGTATGTATCCATGCTTGCATGTGGATCTTGGAGGAGCTGCTTTGTTTCCCGGGTGTTGATCCTTAGGGAGCTATCGTGCCAGCTTTCAGCTGTGCATCTGTGAGTAGCCACCCTCGGTTTTCATGCCAAGAGGTCAGGCTCGACCCCCGGGAGGCGGCGTGGCCTCGCAAGTGTGATGCACGGGCAAGGTACACTCTTACCGATGCTTGGACTCTTGCCCGTGGCCCATCCTTCAAGCCAACACCTTCGGTCGTCACTCTCTCGACCGAAGCTTGTGGATCTGTTTGTCTGCATCAGCATCTGACACTGCCCCATGACCACTGTGGTCCCCATTGGGTGGCTGCATCTAGTGACTCCCGCACCCGCAATTGCTTCTACAGCTCCAGCCTCTTGCCTTCATTCAGTGCATCTCTCTATTCGTGGCAGCATCTGCCACAATCCCACCTGCTGTAGTAACTTCCACACTTACAGATGCCTCCGCAGCTCAAGTCCCTCACTTGGAGCTCTCTCAGCTCCAGCCGATGGCTCTCCTAGATGGCGATGGCTCTTTGCCACTCTCGCTGTCATTACTTTCGTGACCCATACTAGTGCAGTGGGCGATGGTTGCACATGATTTCCACAACACTCTGGACACCTCCATTGCAGGCTATGCCGCTGCATGCTTTGCAACAAGTGGACTTTTTACAATCCTTACAGAGCCTATCACAGGTGCACATGATCAAGAGGTAGCTGATGCTAACCTCGGGGAAAACGCCATGTAGGAGGAGTTGAGTGCTCTCAAGGGGCAAGATGTCTTCTAACTTGTGGAGCTTCCACCAGGATGCAAAGTCGTATCCGCTTGTTGGATCCTTCGACGCAAGGTGAAGCCTGATGGAAAGGGCGAGCGATACAAGGCTTGTCTGATTGTGAAAGGATTGTCTTAAATCCCTGGGATTGACTTTGACAAGAAGTTCACTCCCGTCAGATGATACAGTACTGCATGCGGACTTTTGAGGTCCGTCACACATCATGAATGTGAATCGTAAAAATTGGACGTCAACAATGATTTCTCGTATGGACGTTTCAATGAGGAAATTGACATCATACAACTTCCATGTTTCACTGATGGTACGAACAAGGTTTGGCGACTGTGAAATGCTGTGTACTGGCTCGAGCAGTCACCACACTACATGAACATGCAGATATCTACTCTTGAGAGAGGTGACTATTGTCATAACACCGTGGACTCAGTGCATTTTGTGAGTGTCCCATCAAAGGTTTTTGTGGCCATCCTCGTCTATGTCGTTGACCTGCTCATTTCCTCTCCTAGTCCTGCTACTTTCGAGACAGTCAAGGCCCTCCCACAATCCATAAACAAGATAATGGACTTGGGCACAGTTCGAGTGTTCCTCAATATGGAGCTGAATCGCGAACATCCGCGTTATACTCTTCACGTACATGAAGTTGCTTATGTTCGTAATCTTGGAAAGCACCTCTCTTTCTTATTGGATGACATCCCTTGTTCATGTTTGTAATCTTGGCAGCGAGAGCAGTCCGGAGTGATGGGCATTTTGACTCTCAAATCTGCTTCCAAGGTACCATATTACTCATCGTCAAGTGGCATTGTGCCAGCGACCTGACTCTGCCAAGAAAATTTTGGCAGAGTTTTCCCTGCCCCAGTGGGCATGAGAAAAGGGTGGTGACCGTATTAGCTTGAGGCTGTGCTGCAAGGCAATGGACCTAGATGCACAAACATGCCCATGCTGAGACAGACAAGAGAGCATAGGACAAAGTGGGTTGCCAAGCTCACCTAGCCTAGCGGCGGAGGGAGAAAAGAGGCGGAGGGATTGTTGCAATGGATGCTACAATGATTGTCACAGTAGATGATGAAGATATGAGGAGGCATGCAGTACCCCCCGAGGCAATAGTTGAGAGTGTAGAAACTGCTGCTATTTTGGAGGCGCACACCAGTATGCAATGACTCAATGTCAATGCCAATGGAGCAGAGAAGGCCAACGGCATAGAAGTGTGAAGAAAGGCCACTACCTTAGTGCCAGATGAATTCGTTAGTGAATAATCATTTTTTTTTTAATTCAATTGTTCGTGTGTGCGGTGTAAAAGGTTCATGTTCATTTGTGTGTGATTTCATAATTAATTTCCGGGTTCACCTCAGCATTCTGTTAGGGCAGGTCATGTGCTGGTGGTAATCGTTGTTGTCCGCTTATAATCGAGATCAAAACAATGTGTACCATGATTTTATTGCAAAGTGGTGTGACGTGTCTTTGTGGGTTCTCCACCCATAGGGTGGGCCCGGACGTGGATGACAAGTCAAAGAATGCTAGTTGTCAACCACGGCATCACCTTCAGGTTGTGCATGCGCAGAGGTATCATCTTCTTTGTCATCATCTGACACGTGAGATAACACATTGCACTGACGCTTCTGTGGGAGCCTTTTGTAAATGGAGGTGCCTTCAGTCCCAGAAACAGTGGGCTGTCCGACAGGCACTTTCGACACCAATGGGGCTACATTTGGGAGGAGGACAAGACATTCTTCTGAGGATGTCCGGGGCCACGACGAGGACGAGCTACCGGCTTCGGACAAGCGAGAGCTCGAGCGACATTGTCCTCATGCTCCTCTCGCGAAACCTTGGTGAAGAATTGGGTGAGGCGAGACATGGTGCCACAATTGGCTGTGACGTAGCGAGAAGTGCAAGTGATCCCCGCATCTATGGATGTGCGACGCATGGGGTGATTCGTTGTCGACTATTGCACGACTGTGTGCTTCGTTGGATCGCACAACACCGACACAACAAAATTTAAAGTGCAAACCAACGTTCACGCACGAATGTTGGTCGTGCGACTTACCCGTTCAAATAACTGAAGTCCGCAAAATGCCCGAGCAGGATCTGCACCAGGCCTGCAAAAACACCAAAGTGACAACAAAATCATGTGCACTGGTTTGCTTCATTTCATTGTTTTTTGTGCAAACCCAGAAAATAAAAAAAACCACGAGTTAAGTGTAAAACCCATAAATTACTTGAAACCACAAATTCATCTGACACTAGGGTATACTAGAGAAATAAGTGGTTGTTGTTGCTCCCTCTGTTGCTTCTATGTCTGCTAAGAAGCAACATGGATGACTACGTTGACTGCACCTGCAGGAAGATGGCCCTGATCCACAAAGGTTGTGGTGTACGTCTCAATAGCTCTATCAACAGTGGTCAAGGTTGGAATAGACATCACACTCTTGCGTGAGAGGAAATACCCATCGCATACAGGAGAAGTCATCACTAAGAAAGAAAACATAGCGACCACCCCTCCCCACAGCATCCTGAAGAAGGGGCCCCATGACATCAGTGTAAAGGAGGTCAAGGGGGTGGGAGGTGCAAGACTCACACGTGGAAGAGGGGGACCAGTGTATTTTGCCTTGAGCACAATAAATGTAGTCAGTAGGACAAGGAGCAGGGAAGATAGCAGCGTCAAGACCATCCATAGGAAGCACACAAAGCAGGCTGTGAATGGTAGCAGTGTGAATGTGACACAGACTGCGGTGAAGCAACTGCGTATTTCCTGGGAATAGAGAGCGGACAACATGAACATGGGAAGGCGTGTCCGGTGTAGGGGCAAAGAAGGGAACGCAAAAACAAGCGATTGTAGTGAGTGCCCTACAGCAAGAGGTGGCAAGAGGTGTGATGAGAAATGGAGGCAATACCGTGGCTAGAGGAGAAGTCCATGTCCTGGTTATTGAGTTTCATGACAGAGAGAAGACTTAACTTAAGAAAGGGAATGTACAGCACATCGGGCAAGAACAGTTCCTTCCTGGGTTTAACAAAGCGGACTACGCAACACCTTGAACAAGAAGGAGTTGGCCAGAGCCTGTGCAAACGAAGCAAACGGAGCCAACAAGACCAAGGACGACAAACGAGGAGCGTGACGAAGTCATGTGGTGGGTGGCTCCGGATTCAAGGATCTAAAAGCCACCCGACAAGCGAATAGAACTAGGGACACAAATGACACCGGCAATGGCTGAGTGTGATGGAAGCCGCTAACCACAGGCAACAATACAACAAGGTAGGCAAAGACACTGGCACTCTTCAATCTACGGGACATCGGCGGTCGGACACCCCAGAACATGACCAGATGAAAAATCATGCAAAGCCCCATCAACGGCACACACAAGTGACACCGATCCCCAACACCCAGTCTCATCTCCCTGATCAAAGAGATGACGCTGGTGGACATCATGGGAGAGGGCGACGTCTAGTTGGCGGTTGTCCTCAGGAGGGTTAGGGGTGATGAAAACACCAAAGGAGGAGCATCAAGGCAGATAGACGGGAGAGGCCCAAGCAGGACGAGAGTAAGGACCAAAGGGAGGATCATAGTAGATGGGCCCCCCATACTCTGAGGGCCACACCCAGGACTAAGGCGATGGGGATGGCGCTATAGCGATGCTATAGGCTATGGCATTTGTGGAAACAAGCGAACTGTGGCCGGCTGGGGCTATAGAGGTGGTGGCGCGGACAGAGCTACTAGAGCAGCGCGCCCAGTGCACCCGCATCGTAGATGTAAGATGTGTGTTATCAGGTGGCTCTGGACACTTCGGCGTAGAATGGCTTGTAGCACCACAGTTCTAGCCCGTGACAGTGCTAGAGGATGACGTGCAAGAGGAGGAGATACTAGACCCCTTCCCTTTCCCACGTCCAGTCTAACTATTGACACCAGATCTGCCACCACCCTTGTCTTTTCCCTGACCACGACCACCGTCCCATCTTGACTGAGTAGCGACGTGGCCGGTGTGGAGGATGAGGAAAATGAGGTAGAGGATGCAGAGGAGGAGGGGAGGGCAGTGGTGGCAGCTGCGACTGCTGCATGGTGGATGTATTTGTTTCACAAGGCGCTCCACCAGTCCGTTAGGTGCTGGGCTGTGAACTCCCACAAAGCATGAATGCTGGGTAGAGCGTCATCAGGGACGGGCTCCGCTGCAAGATGCTTCAGCTACGTAGCCTTCACCTTCCTAAATATTTCAAAAAGTTTGGGGATGAGGCCGCTGACGATGGAGAGAACTGCAAGGAGCTGCTCGGGTGCTGCCTTTCCCAGGTCATGCAGTAGGTGGAGACTGCAAGCCCAATAGGCATCCGCACTCTTATCGGCATGCATAGACAGCATGTTGAATTGGAATTTGAGGAAACCTTGTGTTGCGAGGCTTGTGACTGTGATACGACACTTTATGAGGGCGTAAGCACCAATGGGATCAGCAGGCGTGCGGCGTGCTGTGTCAGCATTGAAGGGTCTGATCTCATGAGTGAGATCATTGGGTCTAGCATGGATGATAGCATGGACAGCACGGGAAGATTCAACATCAACTGGACCGAAAGGAGGGTTGGCTGACGGACTTGGTTCATGATAGTAATCCCAAAGCTGTTCACCCTATAACCATGCATTGAAGCGGACTTCCCACGAAATAAAAGGTGAGGTTAGAGGTGAAACGAGGTGATGCAGAATCAAATTTAGGTTTGCAATGCGTGGACAACGCAAGTGCTTTCGCGGCGGCTGCACCTACAGTAGTGGTGACTACAAGAGGGTCAGAGGAAAGAGAACCAGAGGCATTGGATATAAAAGCGGGCGAGGTGGAGAAGGCAGCTGCAATGCCGGTAGCAATAGAAGCAGAGGGCATGGAGCACAATATGGGTTGGAGGTGATTGAGGACCAGGTGGGCTATGTGGTCAGTATTTTTTCTTGGTCAGCATGCTCATTGCATAATGTTTCCTCTGCATTGCACTTTGCAGTGAGAGTTGCTTGGAGAGGAGTGCGCTCTCACTACAGCTCTGTCTGTAGTACGGCATTCTAATCATCATCAACTGACATGGTGGAAAGGCGTGAACTCTGCCAAAGAAATTTCGGCAGAGTTTCCCCTGCCCCTGTGGGTGTGGGAACGTGTGGTGGGTATGGTGCTCAAGGCACTGCTGCAAGGAAACGGACCTGGATGCACGAACACAGCCACACAGAGACAAGAGAGAGAAGAGGCACGAAGGAGGGTGCCAAGCTCACCAGATCTAGTGACACAAGGCAAACAAGGTGGAAGTGTTGCTGCTACCAAGCTGCAATGAATGCTACAGAGGAGGATGTGGAGAAAATGAGACAAGCGATCCGCAGTCACGACAGCACTGGTAAGAGTGGAGATGGTCGCAACTAAGGAGACAAGGACGCAAACGTAGTGACTAAATGTTGATAGGGAGGCTGTAGAGGAAGGCTGAGTTGCAGAGGAGTAGATGGAGATGAAGGCACTCGCGAGGGCAGTGACAGCTGGCGCTGCTGCTACTGCTACTGCATTTTCCATAGCAGCAACCTGAGTGGCAACGTTGAAAGCAACTGCTGCAAGAGGTCCCTAATTGACTGTAGCAGTGGTGAAAGTGTCAATGGCCCTACCAGCAACATTACTGGCAAGAGCACGTGCAGCACGTGGTGTGGCAGCGCAAGTAGAGGAGGCAATATCACTGGAGACAAGCGCTCCCTCCAGAACACAAACAATGTCAGAAGGTCCAGAGGACACATGCAAAACCGGATGCTGGTGAAGACGTTGCACAATGAGGAACGGATGGTCTACGGGCTGCTGTTGGTACTGCTCGTGCCGCCCCACCAGGGACGGCACGCTGACTCTGCCGATGTGTCCTATGGACAATGGTAAAGTTTATAGGAGATTGAGGAGGACGCTCATCCCGTGGCGGTCCCGTAGCTGGCACGTTCTGTACCGTTGGCGAGTTGTTAGAAGCAGACTGGCAGTAGATTGCGTACTTGGCTGCCTCCTCACACGTGTAGTCAGCTGTAGGGTTGAATTCCTCTCCGGGGTAGTAAGCTGGACTGTGACGGCAACGGCGCGACCACACCTTGCACTCCACCCTCTCCTCATAGTACGCAAGATCCTTGTCAATGCGATCACGCTCACATGGGGTCGACGGGGAGGTCGGGATTGGCTCAGCTTAAGGCAGAGAATCCAGGGTGGAGGTACCGGCCGCGATAAGACTTCTACTTCTGGTGCTACTGCTACTAGTTGGAGTTACAGGGTTTGGCTTCCATGGTGATGCGGTGTCATTGTGCTGTGGTGCTGTAGAGCTACGGAATGCCTTGGTGTTGTAGTGTTGCGTTGCTCTGATGTTGCAGAGCTGCAGTGCTACGGATTTGTAATGAGCCGGGACAAGAATGCCTCGGTGCCGTGGTGTTGCGGTGCTACAGAATTGTGAGGCTGCAAAAATGTGGAGCCAAAATGAGTCAGCACAAGAATGCCTCAGTGTTGCACTGTTGCGGTGCTCCGGTGTTGAGGAGCTAAGGAGTTGTAGAGTTGTAATGAACCGGGGCTATAATGCCTCAGTGTCGCAATGGTTCGGTATTGTGATGTTGCGGAAATGCAAAGCTGCGGGACTACGGAGCTGTAGAGCTACAAAACTATTGAGCCAGAATGAGCCAGGGCAATAATGCCTCGGCGCCATGGTGACGCAGTGCTCCTGTGCTGAGGAGCTGCAGAGATGTGAAACTGTATAGCTATAGAGCTGCGGAACTATGGAGCTGTGGAACTGGGAAGCCGCAATGAGCCGGGGAGAGAATGCCTCAACACTATGGTGATGAGGTGCTCGGGTGCTACAGAGCTACGGAGCTGCGGAACTATAGAGTTGCAAAACTGCGGAACTACGACGCCGCAATGAGCCGAGGCAAGAGTGCCCCAGTGTCGTGATACTTCAGTGCTTCAATGCTGCAAAACTGCAGAGATGTAGAACTAGGAACCCACAATGAGCCGGGGTAAGAATGCCTCAGCGACGTGGTGATGCGGTGTTGCGGTATAGTGATCAAGCAGAGGGTATGGGTACCAAAGAGAACGCTCAAGTGAATAAGAGATGACGTGGCCACGAGAGTGCCACCGCGTATGTCGCTTTTTCCGCACCAAAGTATATCCCGGGTACTCGGGTGGAGGGGATTGTCCCGTCAGCTCTGGTACCATTAGGTAGTGACAGCTTCCCGGCCTATGCATCTTAGCATGCAAGGGAGATAGAAAGTCACGCTACAGCCATGGCAATGGTAAGGTCAAGGAGTTAGAATCCTTGTGAGAAAGGTAGTGAGTGTCAACAGTGAGTGGGAGTAACAAGGAAGCGAGGTGATAGCATCCGGTCGACCGGGCCACGCACGCGAAACACTTGACATGGGGCCCGGCCGCAACCCTTGGGTCAAACTGAACCTGTGGGATATATGCCGTCATGGTTTTCTCACACTTCTTTACAACCGAGAGTGTGGCCCCACAGGATCAGCAACCTAGTGCTTAACACTGACACTCCTATCTAGGCATGCTTATCAATACAAAGAGAACCACATCAACCACGAGCATATGTGGATGCACGTCTCCCTGTATGTGACACACCAATGTTTGCTAAGCAAATGCTCATCACACCATGTTGTAACCAGAAATTCTGCTCTCATGCACAACTGAACATGATGTAGCTCTTGCTAATCTTGCACCCGGCTGAGACACCTCGAATGCATGGTCGACCACGTGTGCGCCTAAAGCTTCACGTCAGTTTAGTCACCTGCAGTGTGTGTATGTGGACAGAGTCAAGAGGTCACTTGCGTGTCTTGCAACCACAATCAACAAGGGGGAGTACTGATGTTGGTGGTTGAATTGCAACCCATCACACCCATTATGCCCCTTGTCCTGCCTCACATGCTTCTACCATTACACCAAATACATGAGACTAAATAATTAGGCTGAAACTTCTGCTAGGAGATGGAAATCCACATGTGGGCATCCTTCACTCCATCACCAACAGCAGTTCACCACTTGGTGGCTTACAGCCACAAGATGATGCTCCTCCTTTATTTACTATTGCTTGTGGGAGCTCTGGTCCCTAGACACTATAGGATGCCGTGGCCATCCCAACATGTCATAGTTGTGGAGAAATGGAATTCTTGTAGTTAGCCGGGTGATGATCCATGCTATGATTAGTCTAGGGCATGTAGGCCCATGCTGGATGAGACATGAGCTTTGGTGGTGAGCGAGAGAATTACAACGCCAAGTTTGGCTAAGTCCGGAATGAATGAATCAACAACCAAGGAGAGAGTACAATGAGCCCTACTGAGAGCTTATGTACTGGGGACTGGCGGCTAGCCCACCAAGCCACGTCATCCCCGCCACGCCAAATGGTACGAACAGGGAATACACATGTGACAGAACATGAAACCACACAAAGGAGGTCGCCCGAGGCACCGGAATAGTCAACCGTGTGCCCGAGTCTTGACCAATGGGAAATATGCAATATACCCCAAACACATGCAGACTCTACAATGACACGC
This sequence comes from Penium margaritaceum, assembly GCA_023375785.1. Classification (NCBI taxonomy): domain Eukaryota; kingdom Viridiplantae; phylum Streptophyta; class Zygnematophyceae; order Desmidiales; family Peniaceae; genus Penium; species Penium margaritaceum. The sequence goes on along the minus strand of SZWC01000116.1, from coordinate 535,933 downwards.
TAGCATCACCGGCTAGCCAGGCTAGGCAAGTTCAGGCCTCCCGATACGCCGGAACATGTAACCAGCGTCCGGGTCTCAGCCACATGTAAATTTCACACGTCTGACAAAGGGTCAATAAAGACTAGATCAATCAATGCTTGGTCTTCCGAGGTACCAGTAAAACCATCGTGTGCCCGGCTCTCGACCACATAAAGAGTGCACAACCTGTCAAAGAGTACACGGTGAGTTTCCATGAGGTCTCCCCGAGCACTGGCACAAACCACCAAGTGCCCGAGTCTCAACCACGGAGAAAAATCTATCAAACATGCATGGGTGAATTAAGTGGCTATAATGCACCACACGTGGCAGAGAAGGAGTAATGTAGCTTCTGAAGAACCATTAGCATGAAGTAGGCAAATCTCGCTACAAAAAAGTGTACGGAAATCAGACAGCTCAATACCCATACACCAACAATCCTTGAAGGGGCACCCGAACAGATAAGTCGTGTGTAGTGGTGAGTAGCCGCCTTCGGTCCCTGCCGTGTGGCCCTTTTGGTGTCAACATGCTTCTTGCACACTCGGCACCTGGCTCACTGGTCCTTGCTCTGTGCTGCTTTGCGATTAACTTCTCAAGCAAGCATGTTTTCCTTTCATCTTCCCAATGGAGCATCCCGTGGGTTCATTGCATGTCTGAGTGACTGCTATACGTGATTCCATAGGTTTCCATTTTTAATCACAATCAACCATCTGTTATACGCATGCATGATTCAAGTCACAGTCAACCACATCGACTATGAGCTTATGTCGGTGCATGTCGTCCACCATATTTCGATCTATGTTATGCTCAACAGAAACCCAAAGAAGCTATTGTTTTTCGTGCATCTCTCATTGTGCTTTGTTGTGTCCTCCTGGCATGTGTACATCGGCGTGCAAATGACTAATGGTGAGGCGTGAAGCTGCTAGAGTTTCGTCCGGTGGAGCCAACGCACGATGAGGTCTGCACGCACTTTGTTGGAGCCTCTTCCCTCAAACGCATGACGTGCTCATCTCCATCAGCAGGCCTCCTCAGCAATCACGCCGCTGGCGGTCACTGCCACTGCAGATGCTGCCTGCATGAGTCCTGTACTAGATCTGACTGCACGATTGCACTTGCAGCGTCATGTCCTGCTTAGGATCCGAGTTTCAGGTTATTCGTGCAGTGTTCTGACCGGGTCATTCTAGCCTAGATGCTGCCTGGGTTTAGGTGGCCAAAAAATCCTTGCTGTTATTTTTCTAGATAGTTCTAACTGCACGACTGTGTTCCTAGCATGGATATTTAGGTATGGTCCAGCTTTCAAGAAAAACATATGACACCCGGGTTTGGGGTCGTCGGCTGCCTCGCAGGGCTCACTAAGAAAACTCAGCCTGCTAGGAAAATAGGAATTTCCTGTTCGGTTAGTGACCTGAGTAACAAGCTCTACAGAGCTGAGCTAGGCCTAATTCTGTGAGGGGTCTCTCAGTAGCTCTCATTCTCAGTTGCTAATCATTCATTCTCAGTTCTGTCAGCCTCTCTAGCGCTAACTCCACAGCGCGCAGGTTTCCCCTCACAAGTCTCGGAGCAGCTAGAGGGGGCAGCAATGCAAAGCAACGAGTGTGGGACCATGCCTACTCCAACTATGCTGAAGCCCCAACCAGCCGCTCTCAACTAGTTTCTGGCTTGGTATCAAAGCCAGAGTACAGTGCAAGCAGCAGATCTGAGCAGCAGCGAGGCGTACAGTTTGCAGTCGACGCCAGCGGTCCTAGAAACGCGCCCGTGCAGGGAAAACTCTGCCAAAATGTTTCTGGCAGAGTTGGCCCGCCAGGTGGCATCATCGAAACGCTCCCGACGCAGGGGAAATGCTGCCAAAAATGTCTTTGGCAACACGACGGTAGTGTTGGCGGACTCACTGCAGGCGAACTGACGGGCGACGCCGTGACGGCACCGATGCACGCGGCGACGGCGCCAAGGACAAGGGAAGTTTCTCATCCTCTTCTCCCCTACCTCTCCTCTGTTGTTGCTACCGCAATAGCAGTAGCAACTAGCATTATAGCAAGGCCAGTAGCAGCCCCGTAGTCATAGCAGCCGCAACAGCAGCCGCTGCAACAGTTGTGGCAGAAGCCACAACGTGGCTGCAGTCACCACAACAGCAAAAGTGGAGCCGCAACTGTGACAACAATAGAAGCGCAGCCACGGCCACTACGACAATAACCATAGCAGCCACTGCAGCATAGCCGCAGCCACAGCAATAGCAGCGCAGCAGCTGTGCGTAGCCGTAACAGTCGCAGCCACAACAGTAGCCTTAGTAGTGATGGACGTGGCAACACCCGCAATTGCCATAGCAACTACAATTACAGCAAGTAACGTAGTAGCCGCTCACAACTGCAACAGCAGTAGTCGCAACATCAGCCATGGCAACATTAGCAACGACAACCGCAGGAGTAGCAGTGCGGCGGTCGTAGCGTTAGTGGCGACTCGCTGCTGTCATCGGCACTAGTAAGTCGCTGCTCACGTCAGCACCAGCGAGCCACTGCTGAAGTCAGCCGTCATCAGCTGACATCACTGCTGATGTCAACACTCAATCCAATAAAGGGAGGTATAAGGAAAAAGAAACCAAAACAAAACTCCACCATGGTTGGAAGCCCTGGAAAGAAGGGATCCTCCTCTATTGGACCCACTGGTCCTCCTTTTTTGTAGCAGTTGTAGTAGTTGCAAGAGTAACAACAACAAGTGCAACAGCCGCTACAGCAACAGCAGCCACCGCCACTACCACAACAGTAGCCACAAGAGCAGCACCTGCAGCCGTAATAGCAGTTACATAAGTGGTTGCCACTGCAGCAATAACAACCCATGGTATATCTACAACATCAGTAGTAGTAGCACCAGCAGCAACAGAAGTAGCAGCGGTAGCACCCACAATAGCAGCAATAGTAGCCATAACAGTAACAACAGCTACAGCAGCAGCAGTAACCACAGCAATAGTAGCAGCAGCAACAACCCACAAGCTTCCTTGCCAGCTCACCACATCCCTTGATCGCTGTTCACCAGCTACTTGTTGCATTGATGCAGCAACTTGTAGTACTACAACTGCTAACGCCACAGATCCACACGAGCGCCCCGTCTCCCTTTCTTCCTCCTGGGCACGCCATTCCCGCTGTTTCTGCAACCATGCACTACTTGGCACAACAGCAGACCCCGTGCCAACAGCAGATGGTGACATCAGTCCTTGGCCCTACTCTGGGTGCCGGTCGTAGGCCAAAGGACTTTGAGACCCCGCCCCTGCCGCTCCAGGCCGGCGAGAACTTCTGGAGCTGGGAGCTTAGCTTTTGCATCTGGGCGTGGTGCGAGAGTCTGTGGCCCTACTACACACTCTCGTATGATTCCTCCCAAACCGACCAGCTGCATCATGTTGGTCGCGCCGTACGCGCCCTCGTCCCTGTCACCCCTCCGGCGGCACGCCTCACCATCGAATCCTTCCTCGGTGAATTAATTGGCGGCCTTCCAACCCAACAGCAACGTAGCACATCCTCGCGTGCCCCCATTGCCTGTCCAGCGAAGCCAAGACCAGCCGTCTGCTCAGGGAGTTCAACTCCCTGCACATGGGGGAGACTGAGGCGGTCACCTCCTAGAGATAGCTGACGGAGGACATCCCGCGCCGCCTAGGAGACGGTGCTCCACCCCCTCTTGATGCGCTCTTGACCATCAAGCGCGGTGCCACCGACGTGTTTGCCAACATCTTCATTCACTACACCCAGGACGTCCTCACTACGATGGCAGCCCAAGTCGCCCTCGTGCTCTGGGCATACGAGCTATTCCTCCAGATTGAGGAGGCTCATCAAGAGTCCCGCATCCAGTGTACGGAGGCCCTCGCCGGTCCAGCCATCGCCTTAGTGGCCGTTGCCGTCCTCACGGTAGCTCCGTCCTCTGGCTGCTCATCGTCAGGGAAGAAGAAGCGCAAGGGCAAAAAGGGCAAGGGCCAACAACAGCAATCGACCGGGTCCAGTGGTGGCGGCTTGGTCTGCCACAACTGTGGCCAGCCAGGACACAGTTGGTATACCTATCCGCTTCCAGGACGAGGCGCGCGTCATTGCCACCATGCGTCGCTTGCGTGAGTGCCGTCTTGCGGCTGCTACTGTTGTTGTCACCGCCCCTGCTGCGTCCACCCTGCCTGGCAGCTCTACCCCTCCGACAGTCGCACCTGCCCTGTTGTCACCAGCCCTGTCGTAGCACCACTCGCAGCCATCGGTGTCCCTCCTTCCGTCACTGGCACATCCCTCCTCCCTCTCGGGCTCAGGCGCTGTCACGCTACAGTCGGTCTCCACACATGAGCACCAGTTGGAGTAGTTCATCATGTTCCAGCTCAGACTGCCTTGTCCTCCTCCCCAGGGAAGTGTGAGTTGCATCACTGCCTGTTTCTATCATCTCCCATGCCCTCCCAACCTGCTCCTCTCTATAATGGTATCGCCTGGCTGGATGACTGGCAGTCTCGGTTCGCGTCCTCGTCCACCGCGTCTGCATCACGCGCCCACTACCTTGTGTCTGTTAACGACCTGGAGACACCAGTCCAGGATCCGGCTGAGACCTGGCTCATCGACTCTTGGGCCATGCATCACATGACGGCCTCGCGTGAGGCCTTCAGTGTCCTTGGTCCCATTGCCGATGTATTTGGTGTTTGGACATGTTCTGGCCAGGTGTTACTTGTCTACGACATCGACATTGTTCGTTTCCGTGGTCCCGTCAGGGACGTCTTCGTAACCGATGTCCTCTTCGTCCCTCATCTTGAGCTCAGCCTCCTGTCTGTCACTACCCTCGACCGCATGAGCATGGACATTTTGCACTCACACGGTGTTGGCACTGTGTCATTGCATCCATCTGGTCGTGTCATCTTGCACGCCACCGCTCGTGGCACCCTGTGACACGTCCCTTGTCTGTCCTCCCTAACGACCGACACCGGCTACATGTTTTTCACCAACGTGCTCTATCCGCGTCACACCCGCTTCTCCACTGGTGCCTTTGCTACGTCTAATTGGTCTCCATCAACAGCCTTCTCCGCACCCACCTCCTTCCCTTTGCCATGTCCCACTAAGTGTATTGACTGTGCACAAGGAAAGATGCAAAGCTCGACTTATTCCCTATCCGCCTCCCGTGCATCCGCCCCTCTAGACTTGGTCCACTCCAATGTCATGGACCCTCTTCCCACAGAGTCTGTCGCAGAACATGGACGCTATGTCCTCACCCTCACTGATTACTTCTCCCGCTACTACTCGTTTTTTTGCCTTTGGCAAAAGAGCGATGTTGCTCCCACCATTCGGGTCTGGCTCGTCGGTGCGCAACGTGAGTGCGGTCGTCCCCTTCGCTGCTTTCGCTATGATCGTGACAGTGAGTACATGGGCGGAACCACGACCTTCCTTGCCTCATGTAAGATCCATCATGAGACATTGACACCTTACACACCCACCCAGAATGGTGTCTTCGAGCAGTGGAACTGCACCATGGCTGATGCCATGTATACCATGCAAGTTGAATCCAGTCTCTCTGATGGTTTCTACTTCAAATTCATGGCCTACATGACATGGGTCTGGAACCGGATTCTCCACGGACACCTTTCCCACCAGTCCACCGTGTTGTACCAGCACTCGTGTGGCCAGTGAGCCGACCTCTGCCAAGCTCGCGTTTGGGGTTGCGTGGTCATCGTGTGGTTGCCTGCCTCACAACAGGGCAGCAAGCTCACCCCTCGCGGCCGTCCCTGTACCTTCCTTGGTATCTCGCATCACTGAAAAGCATGGCATTTCTGGGATCCCTCCGGGCATTGCATCATCCAGTCCCTGGATGCCCTCTTCTTTGAGGAGCTATTTTCCTGTGACCTCGTTCGCTCCGGCTTATCGATGTCCCTCCCGTTGCATGGGGGAGTGGTGAGTCCATCCTCCGCCCTTCCGCTTCCGGGCAAACACCGCCTGCACCCGTTGGCCCCTCTAGGCCAGCAGCCTAGCCGACATCTGCTAGCCCCTCCGGGCCAGCTGCCCCATCTACGTCTGTTTGCCCCTTCAGTCCGCCAGCCCCATCTGTGTCTGCTAGCCCCTCCGGGCCAGCCTCCTCTTCTACATCTGTTGGCCCCTCTGGTCCACCAGCCTCGTCCGCGTCAGTTGACTCCACCGGGGCGGGGTGGACGGCCCCGTCTGCATCAGTTGGGCCGTTCGCAGAGTCGCCGCTACAGGACGTGTCCGAGACACCAATTGACTTACTACCAACTGATTCCTCTCTTCGGCCTCCCACCCGGCCATGCTACACATGTGGCCCAGACAGGAGCATCCAACCCAGGCCATCAATGAGCACACAGGCCGCCACCTCACACCCTCTCGCACCACAACCCCCTGTCACCCCACGAGGCTCTTTGCCTCGCGGCACACCCACTCCCACAGACGTGAGTGGGGACCCTGGCACCAAAGCCCTTGGCTTGGCCACATTGGCTGTCATTGCAGATCTCCATCCGGGCTCAGTACTGGGCTACATCATACTCCATCAGGAGCACCGATATGATGTCACGACATCGCTCACGCACATGTCACCTGGGGCTTGGGACGTGCATTCCCTCACAGTGTACCCCACGGTACGCCCATAGGACCCAGCCATCCTTGTGAGGCTCCGGCCTTTCCCGAGGCCGCACACTGGGAAGCTGCATGTCCTGACCAGCTTTTTGGCATCCGGCAGCATCAGGTCTATGAGCTCATCGACCTTCCTCCCGACCAAAAGGCCATCGGCGTCAAGTGGGTCCTCCGGCGCAAGTGGAAGCGAAATGGATCCCTGGACAAGTACAAGGCCCACCTTACGGCCAAGGGGTTTGCTCAGGTCCCTTGGGTCGACTAGGACCATATCTTCGCTCCGGTCGGCCGGTTCTCCACTAGCCGAGTGTTGTTCGGTCCGGTTGCCCAGCACGGGTGGGAGTTGCATCAAATGGACATGAGTAATGTCTTTCTCTATGGCTCACTGGAAGGCGAGGAACTCTACATGGTGCAACCCCCAGGCTTCGACGATGGCACTGACAGAGTTTGGCGACTACGGAAGGTCCTTTATGGCCTGAAGCAGTTTCCTTGCTGCTGGAACCAGGAGATCAGTCGCACGCTTCTTAGCATGACCTGTTTCGCAGCACCGCAGACCACGCACTGTTTGTCAACTCAAGAGGACAGCCCTTTGTCGCAGTCCTAGTCTACGTCGACGACCTCCTCATTGGGTCGCTAGACATAGCTACCATCCAGCATGTCAAGGACCTGCTGCACACTGCCTACTAGGTGACCTCGGGCTTGCCCGCGTGTTCCTTGGCATGGAGTTGGAACATAATCGCTCGCAGGGTATCCTGCACATCCACTAGGCCGCCTATGTCTAGACCCTGTCCGCTCGCTTCGACGAGGCCATACCCCTCGTCCTCACCCATGTTGCCCGATGGCCAGGTAAAGTTGAAGAGCCTTGACCCAGGCATTGTGGAGGGAGCTAGTTCATGTGACCACGTATCTGAGATTCATCGGGTCACTGATATTCCTAGCAACAACGACGCGGCCAGACATTGCGTTCGCCGCCAACCTCCTGGCATAGTTTTTCTAGGAGCCACGTCACCTCCATTTTGAGGTTGCAATTTGCGTACTACGCTATGTTGTCTCGACTCCTCGACGGGGCCTCATGTACCATCGGCAGTCGTCCGTTGTCGCAGTGGACTACACTGACAGTGACTGGGGTGGCAGCCCGGACGGCAAGAGCCACACTGGCTGGATCTTTCTCGTTGGCGGCACGGCTGTGTCATGGCGTAGTGGCAAGCAAGATTGCATTGAATTCAATACTACTGAGGCTGAGTATGTGGCTCTTGGTTCTGGCGCATGTTAGAGAGTGTGGTTGTGTGTTTTTCGAGTTGCGTCAGTCTTTTGAATCCATCACATTGCACTGTGGCAATGAGAGTGCCATGGCCATCGCCGATAATGACGTCGTGCATCACACACACACAAAGCACATCAATATTAAGTATCACTATGTACGTTCATCGTTGTACGACTGTAGCATGAGCATTGTGTTGGTTGAGAAAGCACGGCAGTTGGCTGACTTCTTGACCAAGGCACTAAAGCGTGAATCATTCAAGAAGGCTATAGTGCGGTCTGTGTGCATCCACGAGTTGCTCTTTCTACCCCTACCCACGTATTGCCTGTCCTGGAGAGTCTTGCCTGCTTGGTCGATGTGCTCGCTGCCCGCCCATGCCCATTATCCCTGTGAGTCATGGAGGAGTGTTGTTTTTTGTGCATCTCTCATTCTGCTCTGTTGTGTCCTCCCGGCTTGTGTACATCGACGTGCAGATGAAAAACAACTAGGCGCAACGCTGCTGGAGTGTCGTCCGGTGGAGCCGACGCACGATGAGGTCTGCACGCAATTTGTTGGAGCCTCTTCCCTCAAGACGCATGACGTGCTCAGCTCCATCGGCATGCCTCCTCAGAAGTCATGCCGCTGGCGGTCACTGCCACTACAGATACTTCCTCCACTCATCATGTGCTACATCCTACTACACGGTTGCACTTGCATCATCATGTCTTATTCACGGTCCGAGTTTCAGCTTCTTCAGGCACTGTTGTGACCGAGGTCATTCTAGCCTAGACATTGCCTGGGTTTAGGCGGCCATAACTCCTTGTGTTGTTTTGTCCATGCACTGCCTCACTGAATCATACTATGACCTCTTGACTGGTGTACATGCTCGTGCAGACAGCATAGTGGATAGACGTTGATACTGACGGGGCGCTATTTGGTGGAGTGGACGTGTCGCCATGAAGCCGGGAATGTGGTTCTCCCCCTCCTTGTGCTTCTGACACTACACCCTCACACGGCCAGCTCCATCGGCAGCTATCCTCCGTTGTCACGCCATGAGTAGTCGTAGTTGGCTCTCAAGAGGAGTGTAGTCGGCGCCTGAGTTCTGGCAGCCATAACTCCTCGTAGCTATTTTTCTTGCTGATTATGACTGCATGACTGTGTTCGCAGCGTGGTTATTTTGGTATGGTCAAGGTTTTAGGCAAAACGGACAACGCCCGCGTTTTGGGTTGTCCGGTGTCTGGCAACGCTCACCTAGGAAATTCTGCCAGGCAGGATAATGCTAGGATTTTCCTGGTTGGCTAGTTTTCTGAGTAACAAGCCTCACAGAGCTGAGGTGAGGCTAGAACTGGGAGGGGTCTCAGTTAGTTGCTCATTCTTGATTCCTAATCAGTCATTGCTTCATTCTAGCTGCTTTTTGGCGCTAACTCTAGCGCGTGTACTTATGAGTAACAAACCAGAGCTCTCAGACTTAGATTCTGGTGCAGCAGACTGAGGGGGCGGACTAAGCAATGAGCGTGGGTTCCCGCACACTACATCAACAACGCCACTGCCCCAACCTGCACACTAGCTAGTTCCTTTTTGGTATCAGAGCCATAGCGCAGCAGATGCAGCAGCAACAGTAATGACGTACGGGTTCCTGACTACACTGGTGGACCTCCCATACGTGCCAGTGGAGGGGAAATGCTGCCGGATTTTTTTCCGGCAGCAGTGACCTGCTTGGTGGCGGCGTCAGAATTTTTCCCACGGCCAGGGTAAAAGCTGACGGATTTGTCCGGGCAGCTCTTACCCCCACATTTGATGCAGGGAGGTGAGCGGCCAGCGCAGCGACGTCAAGCAACCTGCTGATGAAGATGCACGTGGCGACATCAACCAGAGGTGTGAGTGACCCCAAGCAGTAGCAGCAGCAACAGCAGCAGCAACAGCAGCGGCGGCAGCAGTAGCAGCAGCAGCGGTAGCAGCAGCTGAGACGCAGGAGCAGTAGCAGCAGCAGTGTCAGACACAGCTGCAACAGTAAGGAGAAGCAGTAGTGGCAAAATCAGACTCCCAAGAGAGAGAGGAAGGAGGCCGGAGCACAGTTTGAAGCTACTGCCCCGTTCTCGCACCTTCCTGGAAGCCGCACGGACGAGGAGACAAAGAAGCAAATCGCGTCAGCCACCCATGTCCCCTACGCCCGACTGCACCGGACTCAAACGGACATAAAAAATTAGGCGCATAAGCTTGTTAAAAAGCTTAGGCCACACCTTTCCATAGCCACCATACTCGGCTCGTTTGGTGGTCTGTAGCCTCCAGTATTCATCATCCCGCGTCGCAGATCCATAATTTTTAACATTTTGAACAGAGCACGGAATTATGTTTTGGTACTTTTTTCACGTTTTCAAGCGTAGAATTTCACCACTGCATTCAGCACAGTCAGGCGAACCTGTGGTCCAAATTTCTCTTGATCTGGACAACCTTGAATTTTAAGTGCTGAAATTTTAAAATTTAAAATTTCCGCACTTTTGCTACCATCCAAAATCAGCTAGAAACGTAGTCAGATTTTTTATCGGGCCACTTTAATTTTCCAGCTCTTAACTGAGGGGAGATTGCATACCAACCCGGCTTGGGGCGGTAATAGCAGCAGCGGAAGTAGCAGCCGCGGAAGCAGCAGCAGCAACAGACGTGGAAGCAGCAGCAGCAACAGCAGCAGCAACAACAACAGCAACGGCAGCAGAAGCAGCAGCAACAGCGACAGCAGCAGCATCGGCAGCGGCAGCAGCAGCAACAACAACAATAGCCGCAGTAGCAGTAGCCACAATGGCAGCAGAAGCATCAGCAACCTCAGAAGTAACGACAATGCCTAGCCAGGGCAATGTCGCCGGTACACAGGATAGCTCTGCAGTCCCGCCCGCTGCAGATCCCGTAGCGGATCTGCAGTGCCAGGTCGATCAGCTGTGCCAGATGTTTGCCGCAGCCAGCACCAGCCAGACTGTCCTCCCCGGACAGCCTGGTCCTGATCTAGCTTCGGCAGCACAGATAGCCGCGTAGCAGCAGGTGCGGCAACAGCAACAGATGGTTACGAGCGTCCTAGGCGCTGGAGCGGCTGGCCCCTCTCGGCACAAGGACTTCAAGTCTGCTCCTCCTACCTTCATTGGAGATGAGTAGTTCTTGTCTTGGGAACTACTCTATCACATCTGGGTACAGGGGGAGGGCATGTGGCCGTACTACACCCTTGCGTACGATGACACCGTCCCGGAACAGGCGCTTGAGGCTGGTCGTGTCGTTTGCACACTCATCCTCACTGCACCCGATGCTGACTGCACTGGACCGGAGCCGTTTCTTGGTGACGCCTCTGACGACACCAACGGTGACCCCCGGCGGGCGGGGGACACGCTGACACGGCCGTATTGCGCCTCCGGCCAGGCAGCTGTCAGCCGCCTCTTATGGGAGTTGAGCTCCTTTCACATGAGGGAGTTCGAGTCCTTCACCACCTATTGGCGCCGTGCATACGATATCCTGTACCAGCTCAAGACAGCTACGCGTCCCCCGCTTGCTGCCCTCCTCACCATCAAGAATGGTGCCACTCCTGAGTTTTTTTTTTTTGTTTTGAGCAAAAAAAAAATTCCCCTACGACCTACCCATCCTCCAGGCGCTGGCGGCCCAGGGTACTTTGATGACGTGGGAATACGACCTCTTCTTCTGCATGGAGGAAGCACAAAAGGACACACAGCTTCAGTGTGGTGGCTCTTTTGCAACCGTTTCTCCCACCTCTGGCGATTCCTCCACCCCTCCCCCCGGCACGTCCTCCTCCGGCAGCGCCAAGGACAAGGGAAAGAAGGGCAGGAAGGAAAATTGCAAGGGATAGCATTCTTCCTCCGGTGGCACCACCCTGACATGCCACAACTGCGGCCAGACGGGGCACGGGTGGTGCACGTACCCCATCCATACTGGCGAGGCCTGCATTGTCGCCGCCTTACGCCATCAGCATGAGTATTGCCTTGGTACCTCTACTGCTACCACAGGCACTCCCTTCTCCCCTGGAAGCATTGTGGCCATCACCTACTCCACCCCACAGACGGCTCCTTAGCCTTGACTGTAGCTTTTTTCATTCCTTCTCCCGCGGCAGCCACATCCGTATGCGGTACCGCTATAGCAGCAACAGTACGCTCCGGCGCAGTTGGTGTACTACCCACAGCCTCCATCCCAGTGGAGCTCGTATCCCCTGTCCGGAGCTGGGATCCCACATTCCGTGGCGCCCATTGACTTCGCTGCTTGGATCCACCAGCTTCAGAGCTTCATCACCACGCAACTCGGTATCACGCCTCCTCCCCAGGGAAGTACGAGTTGTGTGACTACTAGCCAAGAGGTCTCCGACTGCCAGACAGAGACTGACCTCCGAGGGGACCTCGGAGAAGCCACCTGTTGCCCTTTGGGGCCCGCTTTGGATGATATCGCATGGTTGGATGACTGGCATGACCATTTTGCATCTTTCTCATCTGATCAGCTTGCGACCTTCGTCTCCCTTCCTGCGTCTTGTTTTGTCACTTGTTGTTCAGCATGCTTAGTCCCGCTGGGAATTTTCACAGTGTCCGGACGGGGTCCGGACAGATCTTGCCGGTCCATGGTGTTTGCGTCGTTCGTTCTTGTGATCCGTCCGGTGACGTATTAGTGGCCGATGTGCTGTATGTGCCGGGTTTGGAAGTCAGCCTCCTGTCTATCACAGCTCTCGACCTCATGAGCATGGACGTCCGCCACTCCTATGGCATTGGCACTGCTTCCCTTCGCCCGTCTGGTCAGGTCATGTTCCATGCCGATTGTCGTGACAACCTCTGGCACATCACTCGACTTCCTTCATCCATGTCCCCTTCCTCGTCCGACACTGCACATGTGTTTTTCACCAATGTTCTTTCCCCCTAGCACGTGCACCTCCTCTACCGTTGCCTTTTCCACGTACACTCCGATGCTCTCAATAGCATGCTCTGCACTCGGCCCGCGCTCGGACTCGATCCCTCCACTTTCCAGTGGCCTTGCCGCACCGAGTGCATCGACTGCGCTCAGGCCAAGATGAACCGAGCCTCCTGCCTTGTGTCCTCTTCTCAGGCCATGCACCCGCTAGAGCTCGTCCACTCGGACCACATGGACCCTCTCCCGGTCGCATCTATTGTCGAGGGCGGCCAGTATGTGCTGACCCTCACGGATGACTATTCAAGCTATTGCTGGGTCCTTTGCCTCCACCGGAAGAGCGACGTGGCCTCCGCCATCCTTGCCTGGCACCTCGCGGCTGAGCACGAGTGTGATCGCACCCTCAGCCATTTTTTGTCTAACCACGGTGGGGAGTACATGGGGGACATCACTGCCTAACTCACCAGTCATGGGGTCCGTCATGAGACGTCCATCCCTGGGACATCGCAACATAACGGTGTCTCTGAGCGTTCGAACCTTACCATGGTCGATGTTGTCCGCACCATACACGTCGAGTCCGGTTTGTCCGAGGGCTTCTTCTTTGAGCCCATGTCCTACATGACTTGTGTGTGGAGCCGCGTTCCCCATGGTCCCCTTCCCCGCGAGGAAATACCGTACACATTGTGGTCCGGTCAGTGGGCCGATCTTTGGCCTGGTCGTGTTTGGGGGTTTGTCGCGAGCGTCTGGCACTGTGAGGACCACCAAGATGGCAATCTTGCCCCTCACGGCCGTCTCTGTACCTTTGTCGGTATCTCACGTCAGTCAAAGGCCTGGCGCTTCTAGGACCCGGTCCGGCATTGCATTGTTGAGTTCCGCGATGCCCTGTTCTTTGAGGACCTCTTCCCTCGAAACCTCCCTCACGTCGGGTCTACCTCCTCTTTACTTTCGTCGCTTTCGTCTCGTGGGAGAGATACTTGTCGCGCTACACCTCCGCCTCTAGCGGCACAGGTCGTCCCACTTGTATCCACACCCTCGGTAACGGATGGCCCGGATGCTCCTCCCTTGTCGCCCACCTCGTCACCCAGTTCCCATGTAAGTGATGTCGTGCGCCCGTCAGAGACGGAGTCTTCCACTGCGTCCTCAGGCCAGCCTGACCCCTTGGATGACCCCCTTCCGGCCTCTGATACACCCATCCTCATAGATCTATCCATGTCTAGCGGTTCCTTAGCATCGGACCCGACGCCTACCCCCGCCTTGCCACCTCGTCCTCGCCGGGCTCCGTCCGCCATCACTGGCACCCCGGTACTCCAGGTCCACACCCGCGCTCCTGGTGGCATTTTGTGGCCTCGCAAGCCGGCGTCGCCCCCAGGTCCTTGCACAAGGGCCCCCCATCTAGCCTCCAGCACACCCGTCGACACACCTTCCCCTCCTCACACTGTTGTAAGCGGTGAGCCTGGCATCAAGGTCCTTAGCCTGATGGCCCTTGGCCTCGTTGCTCAGGACACTCATCCTGGCTCGGCCCTCGGCTACACTCTCATCTCCTAAGAGCATTGTCGTGCGGTCTCTGCCACTCTGGCCCGGACTCCTGCAGGACTTTGCGCTGCCCGTGTGCTAACGGCATGGCCTTCTCCACTGGCACCCGACCCACACAGCCTACGTGAGGCACGTGCCGCCCTTGATGCAGACCAATAGGAGGCTTCCCGTCAGGAGGAGCTCGTTGCCATCAACGAGCACGTAGTGTACGAGCTCGTGGAGCTCCCTCCTGAACGCAAGGCTATCGGGACGAAGTGGGTTTTTTGCCGGAAGTGGAAGCCATTTGGCACCCTATGCAAGTACAAGGTACGGCTTACCGCCAAGGGCTTCTCCCAGGTTGTTGGAGTGGACTACAACCATGTCACGGTTGGTCGTTTCACCACCAGCCGGGCGCTCTTCAGCCTAGTCGCAGAGCATGGTTGGGAGCTCCACCAAATGGACGTGAGCAACATCTTTCTTCACAGCGCTCTCGATGGTGAGGGGCTCTACATGGTCCAATCCCTGGCTTTGAGGAAGGGACGGGCCGAGTCTAGCGACTGCGGAAGGCTCTGTATGGACCTAAGCAGTCTCCTTGGAGTTGGAACATCAAAATCAGCCGTACCCTTTTACAGGGCAACTTTATCCGCAGTACAACAGACCTGGCACTCTTCATCACTCCTCTTGGGTCTCCCTTTTCTGCAATTCTTGTCTACGTGGACGACCTACTCATCACGTCTCCTGACCTTGCTGCTATAGAGCAAGCGAAGGAGTTGCTCAAGGCAGCCTACAAGATGAAGGATCTCGGGGCGGCACAAATGTTTCTTGGCATGTAGATTGAGCACAATCTTGCGCACGGCATCATGCGGGTACATTAGGCAGCATATGTTCAGACGTTAGCTGACCACTTTGTCGATCTCCTGACGACTGTCCCGAACGCCTCCACCCCAATGACCCTAGACGGGTAGGCAAAGCTAAAGGTCACTAACGCCAGCACCTTAGGTGCCATGGTGGACATCACGGCGTTCCTCCGCGTCATTGGTTGACTCATGTTTCTCGCCAACACCATCCGTGCCGACATCGCCTTTGCCGTGAATGTCCTCACCCAGTTTTCACAGGCCCCACACCAGTTGTACCTTGATGTAGTCGTCCGCGTGTTGTGATATGTGGTCTCCATCCCACGTTGAGGCCTCACATTCCGTCAGCAGTCGTCTGTGGTGGTCGTGGGCTACACTGACAGCATCTGGGCATGGAGCCCATATGGGAAGAGCCACACTGGTTGGATCTTTCTAATCAGGGGTATGACATTGTCATGGCGTAGTGGGAAGCAAGGGTGTGTCTCACGCAGTATGGCAGAGGCACAGTACGTGGCTTTGGGCGGTCGTGCACGTGAGAGTGTGTGGCTGCGTCGTTTGTTGGGTGAGTTGCGCCAGCCTGTGTCGTCCATCACCTTGCATTGTGACAACACGAGTGCAGCTTCGATTGCCAACAACGATGGTGTCCACCATGCACACACAAAGTACATCAATGTTGAGTATCACTACCTGCGGTCCTTGTTGCATGAGGGAAGCATTCACGTCGTGTGGGTGGAGATTGTGAAGCAGGTGGCTAACTTCCTCACCAAGGTGCTGAAGGGCAATTCGTTCAAGAAGGCCGTGAGTATGGTCGAATTGCTACCCTGAATGCATGTGGTGTGACTCTTCCGCTTGCATGGGTTCTCGTCAGTCATCCTTGTTGCACATGTAATCCGTCTCTTCTCGCTCTTGCACTGAGTGTTGGGTTGGGAAGCATGGAGGAACATTACTTGTGCATGCTCATGTACATTGATGCCTTTCGGTCGTGGGGGAGTGTTGTTGTTTTGTCCATGCACTGCCTTACTGACTCATATTGTGACCTCCCGGCTGGTGTACATGCTTGTACAGATGAATGACTGGATGGAAGTTGATGCCGACGTGGCACTGTTCGGTGGAGTGGACGTGTCGCCATGAAGTCGAGCGTGTAGTTCTCCTCCTCCTTGTGCTTCTGAGACCACACCCTAACACGACCAGATCCATCGACAGCTATCCTTGGTTTTCACCCCATCTGTAGTCATAGTTGGCTCTTAGGAGCAGTGTAGTCGGTGCCTGATTTTGGACAGCCATAATTCCTGGTAGCTATTTTTCTTGCTGACTCTTGCTGCACGACTGCGTTCGTAGCGTGGTTATTTTGGTATGGTCCAATTTTTTGGCAAAACGGACAACGCCCAGGTTTTGGGCAGTCTGGTGTCTGGCAAGGCTCACCTAGGAAATTCTGCCATACATGATATTGCTAGGATTTTCCTGGTTGGCTGCTTTTCTGAGTAACAAGCCTCACAGAGCTGAGGTGAGGCTAGAACTGGGAGGGGTCTCTGTCAATTGCTCATTCTTCATTCCTCATCAGTCATTGCTTCGTTTCAGCTACTTTCTAGCGCTAACTCTGGAGCGCATACTTTTGAGTATCAAGCCAGAGCTCTCAGACTTAGACTCTAATGCAGCAGACAAAGTGTTGGTTGTGGTTGTGACACACACAAGTGACCTCTTGACTCTACACGTGCACACACATCATCACTGCAGGTGACTAACCTGGACTAAAGCTCTCCGGTGCAAAGCCGTGACACAACATGGGGCACACAGAGTTGACTCTGATTGGTGATTGGTACATCACTTATCTGTCAAGTGGTGACCACTGCACCAACGCTAGCATTGTGGAGGACTTGGTTGTAGTGATGCTTCATACTATAACATTCTAGACTGGGGCACACACTTGGAGGAGTGCATGCACCACATACACTCGTGATAGGTGTGATTGGATCCTTGCATATTTGCATGCTTCTAGCATAGTGAACCGGGTTGCTGATCTCACCACACAGCCGGTTAAGCCGGTATGTGAGGAACCTTCTGGAGCTCGTTTGCTCCAGGTCAGGGTTCGATTCGTGGGTGACGTCCGGGCTCCACGTCAAGAGTCTCGTGTGGATGGCCCTGTCAACCGGTACTCATCACTTCGCTCACTCCTTACTTGTCACCGAATTATCTTCCTCTTGTTCTACTCAACGTAAGCTTGCCCCAATCCATGGCATCGTTCTCTCCGCCTGCTCGTTTGCTTGCTTGCCTATTCTAGAAATTACAGCTACCTGCTTGTTAGAGCAGGAAGAATACTCCTCACAACAGTCCTGAGGCCTCTTAGGGTTGCACACATGTGACTGGTGATCCCGCGCATCTTGATCACATACGATGGCAGTGGCTTTAAACACAACAGCCGCCACTGCCTTACCCTCAGCATATAGCAATCGTCTCTTTGGCCGTGCTTTGCTCAGTCACCCACGATAGTGATCGACTTGGCTGTACCAACGGCAACGGCAATTCTCTGCCGCTATCCATCTTATCACCAGCCGTATTTCGATCTCTGCATGCATGATTGCCGCACTGTGGCAATGGCATACTCACTTGATGCAGCATGTGTGAGTGTGCACTGTGGTACCAACTATTGGCACAGTCGTTGCACCCACTACAGCCGTACATACAGCAGCTGTGATGTACGTGCTGCTCGGACTTCGTGAATAGCACAGTTGCTGCCACAGCATCGGCATTTTCCGCTGCCTCTCATCTGAGTTTCAGCCGTGCTGCAGTCGCCACACGTTGGTGGACCACGCTGGTGCCACAGCAGCCGCCCTCTTGTCCGCGTTCCTACCGGGTTGCCGACGGTGACAGCAGTAACCACAGCCTCTACATCAATAACTGCTGCACACAGTAGCTCCCAGCAGGTGACACTAGTGTTCTCCATAGCCAGCACCTCACTTCATGGCTGTTCTTTGGCCGCAGCACCTTGCATTGTGGCCACGTTGTGGTCACTGCAGCCGCCTCTATCCCCGCAGCCGCTACTTTGCATCTCCACCATGGTGTCAACGGCAGCTGAGGCACTTTCACCATTGACCTTCTCTCAGCTCCGCAGGCTGTCCGTCCGGGCAGCCGAGCGCTCGGCGAGCTGGCGTCTCCTCCCGCAACCAAACCTATCCCCACATCCCCCGCGGCCACACGTGAGTACAATCGCATCCTTGACGAGGTTGTGTACTACGAAGAGAGGGAAGATTGGGAGGTGTGGTCGAGGGTTCGTCGCCTATCCAGGTTGCCACCCCGGCGAAGACTACGACCCCGGAGCCAACTACGCATGGGAGGACACCAGAGATTATGCCGCATACTGCTAGTCCATCGACGACGATTCTCCAACGGTGCAAAATGAACCGGCCACAACACGACCACATGATCATCGAGCTCTTCCAACACCGATAAGCCCATCTGTTGCCCATAGAACCCGTCAGCGGTGTCGCCGTGTTGTTCCTCATGGAGCAGCACCACCGTGTGCAACAGCACCTAGAGCATCTGCCACACGTCAAGTTGCATCCCTAGCTGTATCCGCTGCAGAATCCGCTTCTTGTCCATCTCCTGACCTTCTGACTACTCTGCAGGCCGCCCTTGTATCTAGTGCTGCTGTTGATTTCACCTTTGCCGCCAGTGCAAGCGCTACACGTGTACCATCCAGCACTTCTGCATGCAGAGCAATTGAGGCATACACAGCAGCTGTAGTTGATCAGGGCTCTCTGGCAGCTGCAGCTGTCAACGTTGCCACTCAAATCACAGCCGCCGCAGACGCAGTTGCATCAATGGTAGCAGCAGCAACAACGGCACTCTTGAACACTATCAACTGCATTCATGCTTCCACGGCACAGGCATCAGCATTTCCCTCTTCATCATTATCAACTACTCGTCACATCCAAGTACTAGTCTCGACCGCTGCTGCCATCTCCGCCTTGTTGGCCGCAGCGCTAACGGGATTTTCCTGTCTCACCGTCTTGTCATCAGCTATAGTTGCAGTTGTAGCTTCCTCAGCTACAGCTGCTCTTCCACCATTTTTCTCCCTTTGCCGTAGTGCTAGGTGAGCTTGGTCCCCACCTTGGTGCTTATCTCTTCTGTGTTGACTTGTTTGTGCATTCACGTTCATTGCCTTGCAGAAGGTTGGCCTGACGCACCCACTACACATTTCCCATGCCCATTGGTGCAAAGGAAACTCTGCCAATTTTTTTCGGCAGAGTCACGTCGCCGGCATCATGCCGGTCGACGATGACCAATACGCCACCTTGCAAGTTGTGCTGCAGCACAAACGCACTACTCTGTAGGCTGCGCTCAACGCACAGCGTGCTTCTGAATTAAAGCTGCATGCTAGACAAGCTAACCATGAGGCCTATGCAGACCACATTGCTGATTTGGTTATCAACCGCCTCTAGCCTGCATTGCATGGCACACCCTTTGCATCCACTACTGCTGGCAATGCTGTTACCTTCTCCACCTCACCCGCTTCCACATCTGTCACTGCTGGCTCATCCTCCTCTGATCCTCTCGTAGTCGTAATCCCCACTGGGACAGCCGCTGCCAAAGCACTTGCAACATCAGTGCAGCGCAAACCTGACTTTGACTCTAACCCACCTCACTTTACCTCTCATCTCACCTTCTACTCTTGGGAAATCCGCTTCAGTGTTTGGGCGCAGGGGGAGCAGCTCTAGGAATACTATCACAAGCCCCATCCCTCTACTGATCCTCCTTTTGTGCCTGTTGAGTCTGAGTCTGCTCGCGCTGTACGTGCCCTCATTTGTGCCGGACCCGACGGTCTCACTGACGAGATCGGGTCCTACAATATCGACACTACACGTCTCACTCCTGCTGACCTGATTGGCACTTACGCGTTAATCAAACAGTGCACGAAAATTACTGGGCATGCCGCCTAGAGTGTTCTCACTGTTGAGTTCAACACGCTCTCCATGTGTGCTGATGAGACTGCCGATGCCTACTGGACTCGCAGTCTGCATCTGCTACGCGACCTAGGCAAGGCTGCACATGGACAGCTCCCTAATGTCCTTTCTATGTCAATGGCCTCATCCCCGAACTCAGTGACATCTTCCGTGAGGTGAAGGCCACTGAGCTTGAACGCCTAGCCACCATACCTGTCCCTGCAGATGCACCACCCGGCATCGGTGCCCTGTGGGAGTTCACCTCCCAGCATTTAACGGACTGGTAGAGTTTGCTCCAAAAACAAACGCATCCATCATGCAACCGTTGCAGCAGCCACCATTTCACTCCCTCCGCCACCCTCCTCCGCTCCTGCCACATCTTCCACCACCACCTCACCCACGACAGCCGTCTCACTTGCCTCTCAAGGGGGTGGTGGGCGTGGGGACGTGGTAAGGGCAAAGGCCGAGGGGGTGTCACTGGTGGTGGCGGACAAGGAGGACGCAATAAGGGGCACAGTCATGACAGTGCCTCCTCTGCTTCTTCCTCTTCCAGCACTATTACATGCTGGAACTGTGGTGCCATGGGCCATGCAGCACCAAAGTGCCCATCTCCTCCTGATGATGCTCACCTTGCATCCACCAAGTGTGCGCACAGAGCACGCTCATCTGGGACAGGTGGCGGTTCGCTCTCTTCCTCCGCCCCCCCTTCCTCCGCCCCTACTACTACTGCTGCCGACAGCACCGCCATGACTTTTTCATATCCGCCCCCTATCTGGGGCTAGCCTCTGGGGTTTGGTGGCCCTGTCGACTTTGGGCCCCCTTCCGGGTCCTATTCTCCTCCACCATGGGCGTCGTCCACCTATACCTCTCGGCGCCCGGCCTCAAGCGTCGTCATCACCCCTTGCCCCTCCGATGACGAGCGCCAGCTGGACTCGGCACTCTAACATGACGTCTACCAAAGACGCCTTCGTGATCAAGGAGGTGAGACTGTATATTCAGTTGAGGGGACACTTGCATGTGATGTCACTGCGTCTCTTCGTGGTCCGTCTTCTGGTCACGTTCAGGGTTGTTCACCTGTTGATGTCTCGTGGATTGAACAGTGGCACTCATACATCTTGTCTTGTTGCATTGTTTCTTGTGGTCAGCACCTCCCTCATCGCTCTGCCATTTCCGCCGTGAGTCGTGACCCTATCTCTGTCCGCGTGTTGGGTGGCTTCGAGATCCTTGATTCCGGAGCCACCCATCACATGACCTCCTCTCATTCCTCGTTCATTTCTTTGAGTCATGTCGGCTCTGTCCGCTTTGTTCGCACTGGCTCTAGTCAGCTCTTACCAGTCCAGGGTGTTGGGGTTGTCCATTTTGTTGGCCCTGGGGGTAAATCTTCCTTCCCAATGTGTTATACATACCTGCTCTTGAGCTGAGTCTGCTCTTTGTTATGACCAAGGGATGGACTTCTCTTCCAACTGCGGCACTTCCTCTGTGTTGCATTGCACCACTGGTCGTGTCCTGCTATGTGGCACACATCGTGACCTCTTGTACCGTGTGCCCTCGTTTGTTCCTCATCCATCCTCTACTGTCCTTGTTCATGTTGTACGTTCCCACTCCCCCGTACACACACAACTCCTCCATCGTCGTCTCTGCCACATCCATACTACTACTATTGACAGTTTGCTGCGTGACACGCCTGCTCATGGTGTTGACGCTTTCACGTTCATTGGACCTTGTCCCATTAACTGCCTTGACTGCGCTCAAGGCAAAATGCACCGCTCTCCGATTTCCACATCAGAGTCCCACACAACATATCCCCTCGACCTCTTACATGCTGACGTCATGGGACCTCTCGCCCATGATGCTCTTGCGAGGGTTGGTTGCTATGTCCTCTGCCTCACGGATCACTTTTCCCGCATGCGGTGGGTCTTTGCCCTTCGCCAAAAGAGTGACGTCTGACCCACTCTCGAGTCCTTGCTGCCACAGGCCAAATTAGCCTGTGGTCGTCGCCTGAAAGTCTTCCGTTGTGACTGTGGTAGGGAGTTCATGGGCCTCACAGCACACTTCTTGACATCTCGCGAGATGTGTATGGAACCTTCTGCTCCTTACACACCACAACAAAACGGCGTGTCTGAACGCTGGAACCGTACACTTACTGACGGTGTCCGTACTCTTCTCAGTGAGTCCTCTCTTTTCCCTGTCTTTTCCTTCGAAGCCATGTCTTACATGACCTGGGTCAGGAACCGTGTTCCCCATGATCCCTTTCCTCGTCATATAACACCCTTTGAATGCTGGTACGACCGTCGTGCCGACCTCCGTCTCGCCTGCGTCTGGGGTTGCGTTGTTGTCGCCGTCTGGTTTCTTGGGGACTTTCGTGACGGCAAACTCAGCCCTCGTGCCCGCCTTTGCACCTTCCTAAGTGTCTCATCCCTTTCCAAGGTGTGGCTCTTCTGGGAATCTGACCGCTCTTGCGTTATTGAGTCTCATGGCGCCCTGTTCTTTGAAGATGTCTTTCCTCGTGACCTGTCTAATGTCCCTCCTCCCTCCTCTCTCTCTCCTTGTTGTGTTGGCTTAGGAGGGGTGTATCTGGTCTAGCCTCCGATCTCTGAGCTTTCTCTTCCCCTGCTCACATGGCATCTCCTGACATTCCACCTGACATGGATAGTGGGGATGAGGACTCTTCCTCCTCGGAGTCCTCGTCCTCCCATACATCCTCTGAGTCAAATACTTCCCAGCTTCCTCTGAGTCTGCATCCCGGCCATCTTCTGGCAGTCCCTTTTAGTCCACTCCTCGGCCATCTTGTGGCAGTACCGATTCCTCAGATTCGGTATCCATTCACCCACAATTCCCCAGCTCATCCCCTGATTCTGCACGACAGGTTGCAGACACCACTCAAGTGGCAGACACCACCGAAGGGAAAACTCATCAGGTTCCCCCTCCTGATCCTGAGCCGTACACGCATAGGGGGAGACAACGTGCTCTTCCACAAACCTCACAGTCTTCTCAGCAGCGCTCACACTCGTCTGTGACACTAGCTGATACTACGTCCACCGGCCCGTCTTAGGCCTCTCAGCCCTTCCAGCAGGTCACGCGCTCCAGCGCGTCGTCCTCCACTGCCAACAGTGGAGGACGACGCGCTCAGTTTGTCCACTGGCCCCTCAGTTCGTTCCACTGGCCCCTCAGTTCGTTCCACTGGCCTTGATGCACTTGGCCTGTCTGTGAGTGTTGTTCATCCCAACTCAACAGTCGGCTACGTTCATGTAGCCCATGAGTTTCATAGTGCTCTTGAGTCTTCCCTCGCCAGTTATGTTGCCTCATGCTTCACAGTCTCTCACCTTCCTACACTCCCCCCGAGCCTACCACAGTGCGGCAGGCTCGTGAGGCTGTTGATGCTGACCTCTGGGAGGAGGCTATGCAGGAGGAATTGACTACCCTCCAAGAGCATGACGTCTTTGAGCTCGTGGACCTCCGTGCAGGTCGCAAGGTAGTCTCTGTTCGATGGGTGCTTCGGCGGAAGATGAGGCCTGATGGGAGAATTAACCGGTACAAGGCTCACCTCATGGCTAAGGACTTCTCCCAAATCTTGGGGTTGAATTTGATGAGACCTTTGCACCGGTCGAACGGTATACTACTGCCCGAGCACTGTTGAGCCTTGTCGCCCAGCACGGCTGGGAGCTGGAACAGATGGACGTCAACAACGTCTTTCTACATGGGAGGCTTGACGAAGAGATCTACATGGTCCAGCCACCAGGGTTCACCGATGGCAGTAACAAGGTCTAGAGACTCCGCAAAGTCCTTTTTGGGCTCAAGCTATCGTTGCATTGTTGGAACATGGGAATCTCCTCGGCACTCAAGCGGGACGGGTATCGTCGTACAATAGTTGACCCAGCACTCTTCTTGAGTGCCCCCTCACAGCCATTTGTGGTCGTCCTCGTCTACGTTGATGACCTGCTCATCGCCTCGCCCAGCCCTGCAGCTGTCCAATCAGTCAAGGACCTACTGCATTCCACAACCAAGATGAAGGACCTAGGTCCTGCACGTGTGTTTCTTGGGATGGAGCTTGAGCGTGACCATCTACGACACACTCTACAGGTACACCAGGATGCAAACATTCGCACACTGGGGGAGCGCTTTGCCTCCCTGCTTGCAAACGTTCCCACAGCGTCCACACCGACGACTCCAATAGGACAGCGTCTACTGAAGTCACTAGATTCAGCACAGTTGGGGGAGACTGTCGATGTCACCGACTACCTCAATGTGGTCGGCTCCCTCATGTACCTCGCGACCACCACTCGGGCAGACGTGGCCTTCTCGGTCAACAACCTGGCCCAATTCTCCCAACAGCCTCGCCAGAAACACCTTGAGGCAACATTGTGTGTTGTTTGTTACGCACTGTCCACTACACGTGTGGGACTGTGCTACCGGGCTCAGGCCTCTGTGGTGATACACGGGTCCACAGACAGTGACTGGGTGCATGACACTGATGCTCTAGCCGCATTGGTTACATCTTTCTTGTCGGCAGCACTGTTATCTCCTTGAGAAGCGATGAACAGGGTTGTGTTGCCCGGAGCTCCAATGAGGCAGAGTACGTGGCACTTGGCGCAGGTACATGTGAGTGTTTGGTTGTCTCGCCTGTTGCAACTGTTGTGTGTCCCCATCCAATGCATCACTTTGAGCTGTGACAACAAAAGTGCAAAGGCAATCGCCGAGCATGATGGCATGCATCATTCTCGCACAAAGTACGTGAACATTGAGCATCATTTTGTACGTGAGCGCGTTGCTGCTGGAGAAGTTCAGGTTGTCTGGGTCGACACTCGTCAGCAGCGTGCAGACTCTCTTACCAAATCACTCAGCAATGGCATGTTCAAAATGGTTGTGCATGCCGTTGGCTTGCTGCGCTCTCATGATGGCCCTGGTTGACATGAGTCTTGTGTACCTCAATGTCTTGTGACATGCTTCTTATCTTGTGTGCGTGTGGACTGTTCGTCTGTGGGTCATGGGGGAGTGTTGGTTGTGGTTGTGTCACACACAAGTGACCTCTTGACTCTACACGCGTACACACATCATCACTGCAGGTGACTAACCTGGACTAAAGCTCTCTGGTGCAAAGCTGTGACACAACATGGGGCACACAGAGGTGACTACATCACCAATCTGTCAAGTGGTGACCACTGCACCAACGCTAGCATTGTGGAGGGCTTGGTTGTAGTGATGCTTCATACTGTAATATTGTAGACTGGGGCACACACTTGGAGGAGTGCATGCACCACATACACTCGTGATAGGTGTGATTGGATCCTTGCACATTTGCATGCTTCTAGCATAGTGAACCGGGTTGCTGATCTCACCGGACCACACGGTCGGTTTAAACCGGTGTGTGAGAAACCCACTGGAGCTCGTTCGCTCCAGGTCAGGGTTCAATCAGTGGGTGGCGTCCGGGCCCCACGACGAGATTCTCGCGTGGGTGGCCCGGTCAGCCGTTACTCATCACTTCGCTCACTCCTTACTTGTCATCAACTTGTCCTCTTGTTCTACTCAACGTGAGCTTGCCCCGATCCATGGCATCGTTCTCTCCGCCTGCTCGTTTTTCTGCTTGCCTAGTCTAGCAATCACAGCTACCTACACTAAGGGGGCAGACTAAGCAACGAGCGTGGGTTCCCGCATGCTGCATCAACAACGCTACTGCCCCAACTTGCACACTAGCTAGTTCCATTTCCTTGCTGCTATTTTCCTGGATGATTCTAACCGCGCCACAACGTTTGCAGCATGGGTGTTTAGGTATGGTCGAACTTTGAAGAAAAACGGGCGTCCCCCGGGTTTGGGGTTGTCGGCTACCTGGCAGGGCTCCCCGAGAAAACTCAGCCTGCTAGGAAAACAGGAATTTCCTTATTGTTTGGTAACCTATGTAGCAAGCTCTAAAGAGCTGAGCTAGGCCTAGTTCTGTGAGGGGTCTCTCAACTGTTCTCGTTCTCAGTTGCTAATCATTCATTCTCAGTTCTGTCAACCTTTGTGGCTCAGCTTGCAGATTTCCTCTCACAGGTCTCATAGCAACTAAAGGGGGCAGCAGTGCAAAGCAGCAAGCGTGGGGCCATGCCTACTCCAACTATGCTTCAGCCCCAACCAGCCGCTCTAGACGAGTTTCTAGCTGAAGCCTTGTCCCCACCTGCAGCCTCTAAAGCAATTTTCACTTCAATGTAAAGGAAGACGCTTGCTCCAGGGCGTAGAGCTTTCTCATCCATTGAAGCATGCAGTTGTGCCAACTGCTTTGCATGGACGTAGATATCAGGCTCGTGGCAGTGCGGAACACCGGCATTTGAAACTTAGCCACAGGCCCCTTCGCATTGTGGAAAATCTGATGCCCGAGCACAAGCATTGCTCAGGCAATACAGAGACGACGTGCACCTGTGTGCAGGCATCACACTGCAAAAATCTGTCCCTCCATGCTTTGGCGCATGCTACAACTTTAGGAGACTGATTGGGGCACACGGTCGTTGCGGAAAAGTTGTCACAAGAGGATGACGGAGTTGGCAGCTTCACACCGCCCCCGCATCACACATTTGTCCGATTCTGCGAAGCAGGTGGATGCATGAACATGGGGCCGGGGCCGGGGGGGGGACTGCGGAAATCAGGGATGCTGGGAATGGCTGGAGTGAAGAAGCAAGCATGGAGCATTGAGGAAATGCTCTCAAGCTACAACTGGCAAGAGGGGCGATCTGTCCCGAAGTGTTGAGCCGCTTCCTCCCAGATCTTGACAGGGTCGTCTATGTTGTCGAGCGTGAAGTTGATGTGCGCGTCGCCGGGCAAGAACACATACTCGCACGGCACGCTGCTGTTGATGTACGTGCTGGCAAACGCCATAGTGAGGTTTGCACGGTATGGCATGAACTGTGGCATGCGACGGTCGGCCATGAGGGTGCCGTTGGCACTGATCTCCACTAGCATCTTCTCCTGCACGTCGCCCAGCGTGAAGCCGAGGCACGAGTTGCTGATCGCGAGCGGACGGCCTGGGATGCCCCCCACGGTGACGTGCCGCACGCCGTACCGCCGCTTGAGGTTGTGAGTGAAGATGGCGCACGCGGAGAAGCACGTGCCGTCGGTGAGCACGAGGAACGGCCGGCGCCCCAGCCTCGGCTCCACATTGTCCTCGATCGCAACCACCGTCTTGAACTGAGCAGAGAACCATCGCCCCTCGGTTTCGTTCCACCGGAGGTACCTCAGGGGGAGGTAGTATCGAGACCCGACCGAAAGCGGCACGGGACGCTGCATGAGGTCGGCGCGGCGACGGAAGGAGTACCATGAGATGTCGCGGCGGACGAGGTCGTGCACGAGGGAGCCTCCCACTCTGAAGTCCATGGGCGTGCGGAACTCCTGCCTTGTAACACACTTGGTGCCCATCAGCTGCTGCGACAGCCACCAGGCGAGGTACGTGAGTCCCCCTCCATTCCCTCGCACGTCAAAGATTACCCTTGACCCATACCTGAAGGATAGGGAGAAACAGGGGAGGAAGCAGACAAAGAGCACGTAGAGACACAGAGACACAGAGACACGCGTAGAGACACAGAGACACAGAAACTCTGGAGCACGTAGAGACACAGAGAAGAGTGGGCTACACACACACACACACACACACACACACACACACACACACACACACACACACACACACACACGCACGCACGCACGCACGCACGCACGCACGCA
>SZWC01000116.1:478437-498766 GCA_023375785.1 Penium margaritaceum | reverse complement strand
CCCCCCCCCCCCCCCCCCCCTTGCCTCGACGTCTTGGAGCGCATACATATGTGGCCCGGTGGTAGCGGTAGTATCCGTTGATCAGATGATCCGCGTTGCGGAGGTTGTCGTAAGGTTCCCTACTGTTGTGCGATGCGTCGTAGCCGTGCCGCTTGACAAGATATTCTGTTTTTCTGCCACGTCATCGATGGCCAATCATGTCCTTGATGACGGACTCGGTGTCCTCGTCCACTTGTACAGGATGAGGGGGATGACAATCCTTGCCAGAGAAGTTCTTGCCAAGGTCCCGATAGTCCTTGAGTCTGCTGGTATGGAACACCGGGTTAACTTGCATATTGTCGAGGAGTTTGAGTCGCGCAACCACGGGGGTTTGCATGTGCTCGATCAAAAAGGGTCCCAACCATCGGGGTTTGAGCTTTGAACAACCGACTTCGTGGAGTTTGATGTTTGCCGAACAGATGAGAACTTTGTCACCAGCGGCAAACATGTCGTCGCTGCGATGTTGATCGACTGCTCGCTTCATCGCCACTTTTGTCTTCGCGAGCGTTTATCGTGTTTCGTCCCAGATTGTGGAGAAATCGTAGCGTTGGATGTCGACCGCATGAATGCTGCTTCCACTGTGAAGTCCGGCTGGTGTGGTAGGAAGTTCGCAATACACCGCTTCGAACGGAATGCCAAAGATATGTGCGAGTTTGGCGGTCGGCAATTTGGCTGCCCAATCTGTCCCTTGTAGCTCGCATAATGTTCGGAGGAAATGTTCAAGCGTCTGGTTGGCCCGCTCTGTTTGGCCAACCGTCTGAGGGTGGAACGCCATGGAAAGTTGGATCTCGCTGCCGTAACAAGTCATCAATTTGCGCCAAAAACGACTGGTGAATCGACCGTCTCTGTCGCTCGTGATGGTTCTCGGCATACCGTGTATTCGTACAATTTTGCGAAGGAAACAACCGTGCTGTTCCCTCGGCGGTGACAATAGTCATCTTTGGGATAAAGTGGGAATTTTTGGAAAACCTTTAGACAACCATGGGGATTGCGGCATACCCCTCGGGTGTGACCGATAATCCACTGACGAAATCCATGGAGATGTCTGTCTGTGGTTCCGTCGGAACGGGGAGCGGTTGCAGAAGTCTAGGTGGCCGTGTGCGACGGAAGTATCGTCGGCAGCTGAATGCATCTACACGGTTGGTTTTACTCGATCGGCACCCAATATCGTAGTCGACCCGAATTCGAGGAACTCCATCCATCGGGTCTGACGTCAATTGAGGTTCGGCCGTATCTTCAAATATTGTAGTACACGGTGGACGGTACTTAGAACGCATCGGTGGCATCCAGGATAGCACCACCATGTTTTGAATGCGTGTATGACCACCAACATCTCCTTGTGTATAGTGTGGTTGAGATATGGTCCATGCAACTTTCGCATCATACACGCAGCCGGTTGCTCCGCTGCCACGATCATGTAAGAGAGCCGCACCAATGGCTCAGTCGGAGGCGTCCGTATCCATGACGTAGCCAGTCGTTGGATTGGCTAATCGTAGGGCTGGCGTCGAGATCAGAGCATTCCGCAAAGCGGTGAACGCCTCTTGTTTTATGTCTCCCCACCGCCGCTCGTTTTCTTTTTGAGTGAGGCCAAAAAGAGGCACTGACACTCGGGCGTGACCCTGTACGAAACGTAGGTAGTAATTGCAAAAACCGGAAAAAATGGGTGTTTCAAACACTGGTTGGCGTCGGCCAATCAGCGACTGCTGCCACTTTTTTTGGATCCATGGTGATTCGTCTGCGAACGACGATGACTTGCCTAAAAACTCGACCGAACGGCGACCAAATTGCAAACCGAGAGTTTTTCAAAGTATTCCTCTATTTGTAAAATGTTGAAAACTTTTCAGAGATTTCCACCGTGCTCCTCCGTGGCACGACTATGCACCAGAATGTTGCCGTGATATACGATGAAGAAATCGTTGAGGTACGGGCGAAAAATGTTGTTCATCGCCACCATGAACGGTGTACTTGTGAGTCCAAATGGCATGATTGTGGAATCAAAATGCCCATAACATGCCCGACATGCCGTCCGTTCGGTGTCGATGTCTGCCACACGGATCTGGTGACAACCGTTGCGTAGGTCGATTTTGGTGAAAATTTGAGCTCCTCGGAGTTGGTCAAAAAATTTGCCGATACGGGGAAGAGGGTAATGGTTCTTCATGGTAGCGTCGTCCAATGCCCGGTAGTCCACATTTTCCCAGTTTTCTTTTTCAGGAATAGTAGTGGTGCCACATATGGTGACATGGATGGGCGGATGAGCCCCTGACCTAGCATCTCGTCGAGTTGCTTTCACAACTCATGGTTGTACATCTTATAGGATCCTCGAATTGTGGTTCTGCTACTCGCCGTTAGTTCGATGCGATGATCGATGTTGCGTTGAGGTGGTAAGGGTTTGGGGAGTTCGTCGAGGAAGACGCCCACAACCTCTCGGATGAGAGGTGCGAACCCCTCAAGAACCACCACGAACGTTGCTGATGCCGACGAGGCCAATGGTGATGACGAGGATGATAAGTCAGTTGCTACAAGTTCTGCTTCCTCCATTGGCTCAAAGTGTACAAACCACACACGAGCTCCTCGTCGCATATAGTACTCGGCCACATTGAGCGGTATTGGTTACACAATTTGTCGCTTTTCGGTCGCTGCTGTTTCCTTCGCTGCTGCCAACTCTGTTGCTTCTGCTGTTGTCGTCTGTCCCACGTGCAGAAGTCGTCGCTTGGCATCGTTGATTTCCATGTAGATGTCACCGCTGTTCTAGATGATTTAAGGATTGTGCTGGTACAGGAAATTGAGTCTGAGGATGATTATGTGATCGCTCCTTGGACATGACCTCCAGACCGTTACATCCCGTAAGTCTCCTGCTTACAGTCGTAGTGGTTCTCGGATTCCTTGTATCTGGAATCTTGTGTCGAAGGGTTTTCCTTCAAACCCACCTTGGTTCGTTCTGCAAACCTGGCTTTCGAGCCATGTCGTTGCTTGCAAAACTAGGCGAGGCCCATCCATCCAATTGTGCCGGTACCGTTCTACAACTCTTGCAACCTCGGGCTTGCACTTTTAGTTGTATTGTAGGTTGGTCATCCTCGTACCCTTTATCAAACTTAGCAATCTAAAAAACCCTCTGCAGTGTCGTGAGCCATTTAGATGGGCGATCGTTCAACGCAGATTGCTCCTATCCGATAATAGTTGCACCTTTCACTCCAAGCCCTTGCCGTTTCCCAACTCATTTTTTTGCGGCTTCCCTCCTTTTTTGGCTTGCTGGTTGCTTCTACAGTTTCGTGCAATATGCACGAATTTTCCACATTTGTACCACGTGCACATGTCTCTCTGGTCGACAGCGTCCACTTCCATCGGAGTCCCCCGAGTGGCTTTTTACGATTCCATAATAACTGTGGTTGGGAGGTCACCGGCCGTAGGATTTCGGGATCTGAGCAGTGTAGTCACTGTCGATCCTTTCTGATACTGCGATCATCTTTGGTAAGTTGTTTTGGATGCCAAAGATGGCGATCGCTAGTCGGATGTCCCGTTTGAGGCCATTGCTATTGTGAAAACAGAGTTCGTTGAGGGCGATGTCTGCACCAGTGATGATCTCGTAGAATCTCCGCGTGTACTCTACCATACTAGACTGCTCATAGAGACGTTGGAGTTTGTACCGAGCGTTAGACTTCTCGTTCAGCCGTCCAAAACATGTGAGCATCGTGCACAAGAAGTCACTCCAGTTGGTTGGTGGCTTGAGCGCGTCTTGCCATTGCATATTGATCTGCTCCAAGGGTACAACGCTTGCGGTACACAATGTGAGATGGACGCCGTTGGCGGTTGATGAGGCCACCCTGGTCTCCTACTGCTGTTGGATGGTCCTTAGGTCGGACCACCAGCCTAATACCAAGCCATGCAGAATCACGGCCACGAGGTCAATTTTCTTTCGATCGTCGTTGACCCCATCAATAATGAAGTACACAGTCCAGCTCCTCATCCACGTCCCAACCGTTGGTCCTTTGGAAATTACAGGAGCAAACGGTTCAGGAGTTGCCGGATGAATGTTGGGTTCGTTTGAGACTTGGGTGTTTCTCTCGACAAGCACCACCTCTCGTGCACTTGCATTGCAAAGATCATCCATTGCCATGTTGAATTCTTGGAGCAGATGGTTGTTGATTCCCTTGAGCACGGAGACATGGTTCACCAATTCCTCGTTGATCCGCGCATGCCATCTTGTGCCACCTGTTTTTCTTGCTGCAGACGTCGAGGCTATCGGTAAGGATGGCAGGTTTACCATCGTTGGATCCGTGACCGGATTGGTTGTCGGAGCCTTCGGGATTGATCCACCTGCCGCATAGCCTACCACGTTTGGCCTTTGGGTCAATTGCCCCAACCTCTTCTATCCCATCTCAGAAATTTCTGCCGACTTTGAGTACCTTCCAAAACTATTGAAAGAAGTATCGTGAACCATGTCGATGTTTCGATATTGCCTGGTCAACTCTGGACGGTGCTATACTTTTATGAAGACGCGCATCGATATTCTCAGAGCCCCTAGACTTCTCAATGGAGATCATCAAAGAAGCCACTGACAGTGCGACCTTGCACGTATCAACCGACTCAAGTGTCGAGGACCCGACGTATGCTTCATTCTTATTCTTGACATTGTACACATGTGCTCGAATCACTCAAAACTTGAAATCAAAGCACACTTACTACTTGACACAAATAGTCCATTTTCCCAACACCTCATCTCTGTGAATTGTCACGTACGAGACGTGCACGAGTCCATAATCTTTTTGAGTGGGCATTCCTGTCATTACACAAATAACCCACCACGCGTTGAGACTCTGTTTTTCACTCCGATGGTTGAGGGCAATTTGGCCAATTGCCCTCGCCCTCTGACGATCCTTCTCGCACATCTTGACAACTTTGACCGTTTTCAAGAATCATCAACTGAAGTGTCACGACCTTTTGGTCGACTTCTTGACACATCGAGACATATCGAGGTTTAGAAAGATGCATCTTGCATCTTCGCCGTCAATCTCCAAATTCCCCTATTCTTTGGCGGAGCTTCTCGATGGACCACTCACGACGTGACTCCACACGCGTCGCTCAAATATCGACCCAATTATTTTGACTACGCCTCATTTGTAACTTGACAGTTGCTTGTGTATGTTTGATCATTTTGACACTTGTCATTGAATTACACTTATCGCTAATTATGAATTGCTTGAGTGTCCCAAATTCTCAAACCGTGCTCTATCTCGCAACTTCTAGTTGTTCACCATCTACGCTTTGTTCGGCGTAACACTTGGTATCACAGCATAGCATTGCTGAAGGGGCATCTGGAGGGTTACCTAGGACAAGCCGTCAGTGCATCTCGCACATGAAGACTTTGCAAACTTCATGACTACGACGTGAAACGAGTGAGCGCATCCGATGACCAGCAACGGGTCCTTGACGACAACTTCGACGATGGAGGAGCTGAACGTGCCTATGCACGCGAACCCTGAAGCACCAGCAAACACAGGCGTGGCCCTCGCCCTCGGCCAAACGTCTTAAGAATCCAGGGGTCAATGCGTTATGGGCCATAAGTGTAATGACAGGAACTCCCACTCGCAAAGTCTAGGGACTCGTTTACGTCAAGGACATAACACTTCCCTACCTTTTCGTCACAACATGTGGCGCATTAGCAGACAAAGACCGGTGATGACATTTTTTAGCTGTCAAATAGATGATCGACATATTGAAGGTTGTGGTAGGGCTCTTGGCTATGTTGTGCGGCGTCATAGCCATGCCATTTGACGACATACTCGGTAGTTTTCCATGACGGCGATGTCCGAGGATGTCTTCAATAACGTACTCCATGTCCCCATCCACGTGAACAGTAGGTGGAGGTGTGACGTCTCTACTAAGGAATCTGGTACAGGATCCTGATAGTACTTGAGTTTGTAAACGTGGAAGACTGGGTGAATCGCCATGTTGTCAGGCTGGCGGAATCGGACAACGATAGAGAGTTGCATTTGCTCAATGTCAAAAGGTCCCAACCATCGGGGTTTGAACTTCGTGAATTTTTATCCTCATGGTTTGATGCTTGCCAAACCAAGGAGGATCCAATTCCCAGTGACGAACACGTCATCACTGTGATGTCGGTTAGTTGGTCCCTTCATAGCCACTTGAGTCCTTTGAAGAGTCTGCCGTGTTTCCTCCCAACGCCTGCAAAGTCCCTGCGGTGGATGCCAGTTGCAATGATGTTGCTCGAACCTTGTAACGTTGCCACTGTGGTGGGAACTTTATCGTAAACCAGTTCGAAATCTGGAGTGGTGGAAGTGGTGGAGTTCAATGCAAAATCTGCGGTCGGCAGTTTGGCTGTCCAATCGATGCCCTTTGGCTTGCACAATGTGTGTACAACTTGTTCAAGAATTTGATTGGTCTGCTCACTTTGTCCTTTGGTTTGAGGATGGAACCTCGTTGATAACCTGATGTGACTACCATAATGGGTCATTAACTAGTGCCAAAACGACTGGTGACGCAGTCGTCTTTGTCACTGATGATGGTACGTGGCATACCATGGAGTCGTATAATTTGGTTTAGAAATACCCATGCTGTTCCTTCTCTGGTGATGGCGGTCTTCTGTAATGATTGTGTCTCCAGCTCCTGCACTTAGGTCGTCATCAAAGTTTCCATGATGGCATCCAAAGCTTGCTTCAGGGGGTTTTCCCTCCGTGTCACTCTTGGTGGTAATTCTCATCAACGACCAATGCAGGGAGACTTGAATATTGCAAGTATATGGAGGCTCGTTTCTTGTTTTATATAACCCCTTCATTCTAGGTCCAAAACAAGGAGGGTATGACCCTTAACATGTGATTTTGTACGAGTTTTCTGGTTTTGAAACACGTAGTTCAACGTAAACAAACTCGATTTTTGTTTTTGATTCATCAGCGTGATTTAATCGCATGTGAGACATGATCGGCAATTTTGCGCTGACACTCTACCCTTTTTCTTGCGTCTCTCTCTCTCTCTCTCTCTCTCTCTCTCTCTCTCTCTCTCTNCTCGATTTTTGTTTTTGATTCATCAGCGTGATTTAATCGCATGTGAGACATGATCGGCAATTTTGCGCTGACACTCTACCCTTTTTCTTGCGTCTCTCTCTCTCTCTCTCTCTCTCTCTCTCAGATCCCTTGTCCTTGCTCGCTCTCGCTGGCAAGGAGGGCAAGCAAGGGTGAGGGCACAAGGCCACGAGCTTCGCCCTCAAGGCCCTCGTGGCCTCTCAGCCCCCGATCGAGCCACCAGCCCGGTTGACGGCTGGTGGCTTTGCCGGTGGGTGGCCGGCTGGTCATCTGACCGGTCGGTGGCCACACAGTCGGCCGGCCGCCAGCCAGCCAATGGCCAGCGTGTAGCTGGCCACCAGCCAGCCCTCGCATGAACGAGGGGTGGTTGCAAACCACCCCCTTGCTACTGCGAGGTGGGAAGGCCAAACCGACCCTCCCACTATATTCCTCCTTGCTTATTATGAACCGTACCGGTTCATGACCAACAAGTGAGAGTGCCTGAGAGTGAGTCTTCAACATTGTGAAAGAAAAATAGTAAAATAAAAACCCATCAGCTAAACATGAACACGTGCATAGCACTTGGACCTAAGCTGGGGCTTGTCGGTCAGCACGGCTAGTAGCCTTCCCCTATAGGTTGGAGCATCCCCGCGGCAACCATGTTGGACGTCCCCATCCTCCTGTGGTCGCTGTCCATGAATTCTGCCCTACGAGAATGTTGTTCACCTTTTTGTGCATCCAGGTCGTGTCCCTACCACGCATCGATATGTGCAAGCTGCAAGCTCGATCCAATACTTGTTGACCACCCGTGTGGGAAACCAAGATTCGGGCTTCCAAGAGTTATGCTCAGTTCCAAAGCATGTCCAACGAACGAGGCACTTCATAAAAACACGCAGCCGAGGTGTACGCTCTCAGTGTTGAAATAGGTGAAGGACCTCGTATTGGTTGTCGGCAGCAAGGATTGCTAGCAGTGGCTGAACAGTTTTTTCTGCCATGTATGGAGCCAACAAGCTCACATGAAACATGTCATGTATCTTCATACCATATATGACCAATGGCCTTGCCGGTGAAACTGTATATCAACAAGTGTATTGGGAAGTGAAAAAACTGGTGAACATGGATTGTTTGCATAAATGGCTACATATCACATAGAGCCTATTAAAATTTTAATTATATAAGAGGAATGTTCATCTTGTCTTTGCATACATAGAGTCATGTGGATGTTTTGTGAAGAATGTTTGCATGAAAAAATACAACTTTTGCTACATTGATCATCAAGTGTGTGAATCTGGGGTGTTTAACCATAACTCCTTCATACTCGGTAGAAGCAACAATCAATGTGCCACTGGCCCAATGCGTACCACGATGGAAAATGGCCTAATCTACTTCAATAGAAGTTTTCACGCCCTTGACGACTTCAGCCGAAGGTTCCTAGTGCTAAGAAGCACTTTGTCACCGCTGTCAAAATGAGACCTCTCAACAACTCTTGTCAGCATATGCCTTTTGTTTTTTGCCGAGCTACTTGAAAGTGACCCTTCGCATCCAGTAAAAAAGAGTCTATGCACTCGATAAAGGCTTGTGCAAAAGGAACCTCTCGTCTTATACCCTCACTCTTCACTAATGAAGAGGACACCACTGGATACCGACCACTTCTCAACACAAACGGTGTGAACTGTGTAGACTCATACAATGAGTTATTCACCACAAACTCCATCGGTTCTAGGAATTCTTCTCATTCATTCATGGTAGGATCCACATACATGCGGAGCATATACTCCAGAGTGTGATTCATACGCTCTGTTTGTTTGTTATTTTTAAGGTGATTAATTATCGATATTTTCTACTCACTGCTCAAGTACTCGTGCATCTTTTTCACAACTTACAGGCAAGGTTTTAGCTTGCTTGAAGAGAACGTGCAACAGCAAGTCATGGTACTTCGCGACACTCTCAAAGAAGTGACAAACGGTCTCCACTCTATTCACATCAGTGGTTGTAGGAATGAAGTGTGTCATCTTTGTCAAACGATCCACAACCACTAGTATTGTATTGTGGCCACAATATGTGTCTGGAAGACCAGTAATGAAGTCCATGCTGACACACTCCCATGGAGTCCCAGGGATGGGAATTAACTAGAGGAGTCCAGTAGGTTTTTTGTTACTAGCCTTGTTCCAGAAACATGGGTCGCATGTCATGCAATATTACCAGACATCGACACTCCACCTTGGCCACCAATAGTCGTCCGAGAGTTCCTGTCAAGTTTTTCGAGGTCCCACATGACCTCCAATCGGTGCGTTGTGGAACTAGGAGATAATATTCACTCAAAAATCCCCCGAGTCCGGCACAAGAACTTGTTCTCCCTGTCAGAAGATTCCTACATCCTCCACCAATGTGTACTTGTCCATATTTTGAGAACCTTGGAACCAAGAATCTACACAGTATCCCATCCGAACCTTGTGTACAAATACGTTGAACTAGTTAATCTCTCGAGGTGGTTGCTACAGATGATCAAGGCGATCTCGTGTTTGTATAATGGCTTTCACAATGGCCATAAAACACCCCAACCTTGGTGGTTGCTTTAATTTTCATGGACCATTGGCTTATTGGATTGGCCACGTTGATGCGTCCTGGCCAATCTTCCCACGTGAACAAGAATTGGCTCAGGTATTTGCTCCAAGCACCTATTGTCTTGACAGGTTTGGTTGCATTTGGAAAAACACGAATGGGTTGTGGTCAGCCATGATTGTCACAACCCCTTCAGTGCCCCCGAGATAACAACGCCACATCTTGAAAGCATGTGCCACTGCAACAAGCTCCTGGTTCTGATTCATGTACTGCATAAGCTTCTCGATCTCATACGCAACTAGATGACCATTTTGCGTGAGAAATACTCCAATTCCTACTAACGATGCATCACATCGCACCTCCCACATTTACGATAGGTCTGGAAGGGCTAAGGCAGGCGCTGTGGATAGAAGCTCATCGACTTTGAGAAATGCATTCTTGTAGTCAGAAGTCCAATCCCAATTCACGTCTTTTTGCATGAGCATAGTTAGCAGCGCTACCTTGGTCGAATACCCCTACATAAATTGTCGGAAGTAGTTTGTAAGGCGGAAGAAAGATCGAATCTGCCCAACATTTTCCGTGCCGATCCACCACGAATGAGAGCTTTTGTGGGTCAACATGGATGCCATTCTTGCCGACTACGTGTCCAAGGTATTTGAGCGCATATTGTGCAAACTTGTACTTGCTCACTTTAACGTAGAATGTTTATCCCCGAATGATCGTGAGGACTTCGTGCAGATGTTTTATGTGCTCAACCATGGATTTGGAAAAAACCAGGATGTCATCCAGGTAAACCAAGACAGTCTGGCCAAGTTGCTTGGCAAACACTCGTTCCATTTCTCCTTACAAGGTTGCCAAAAACATTCATTAGCCTGAAGCATGAAACTCATAATTGATAGTGTCCCATGTGCGTTCAAAATACTATTTTGGGTATATCATCTTCTGTGATGCATGTTTGATGGTATCCTCAAGATAAATCCAAGGACAGAAATACTTTTGCCCCTTGGAGTTGGTCAAATAGGTCCTCAATCCGTGGTAAGGGGAATCAATCTTTCACTGTTATCTTGTTCAACGCCTGGTAGTCCATGCACGTGCGTAAACTACCGTTCTTCTTGTTCACAATCACACCATATGGTGATCTACTTGGCTTGATCCATCCTTTTACAAGGTACTTTTCTATTTGGCGTTCGGCCTCTTGCCTTTCTACTGGACTAAGGTGATACATGGGTCTAAGTGGAGGAGTCTCATCTGGTTGCAGCGGAATCGTGTCGCCCACATGTTGTACTGCTGGTAGAATCCTAGCCGTTTGGTCTTGGAACACATACAAGAACTCCGCCAATAGAGATTTGATCTCTTGTGGCATGTCTTCCTCCAGGTCGTCCTCCACTTTTTACAGTTGAGCCAAGAAGTATTGGCATCCTTGTCAAATACGTCTCTTGACCTGGATCGCAGACAAGCTAGCATGGAATTTTAGTCGGGTTGGTGATATATCCGTATCTGGAATCAATGTAAAGCAACGCTATCCCTTTCGGAAGGATCAAGAACTTTGTTTCAAATAACGTTAGAGCCTTGTTACCACAGAGCCAGGGATTATCTAGCACCATGTCAAATGGGTCAAGAAGGTTGAGTACCTTTAATGTGACACTCTACGTGTAACCTTGAGTGCAAATTTTTGCTTTACACATATCAATCACGGTTACCATACGGTTGTCACCGATAACAACTGCACCACTTGATGGCTCAGAAGTTTAAGCCCACTTGTTGAATAAAGCCAAGGCTAACAAATTAGTCATCCCTCCCGGTGTTAGCAAGGAAGTTAAATGGGAAACCAATTAGGTGTCCCTTGAACTACATCGTCATGTTACCTCCACTCTTCTGAATGAACAGGCTCAATGATGACAAGCCGAGTTTTTGATAAACACGAAATCTACATGGTGGTTGCCACAGCTCCCACGATTCACCCACTTGCATGATCCCCATGATCCACATCCTGTGGACACGTGTGAATTTGGCTAGAAACTTCCAGTCTTTAAATTTGGATAGGGTCAAAATCGTCAATCAAGGGTAATGCAAATGTGATTGCTTTGCTTCAATTACTATGTTACACAACTCTTGCACAATGGTAGGTGTCGCCACCACAAAGCATGTATGATCATGCATCTCGTCTGGAGATGCAAGGTTTAGTGGGAAAGACCAGTCAACAAGTGTGGAATGAGGCTCAACAATAGGAGAGAAAACAACAGAGAATTTTGAACTCATGAAAAACTAAAAATGTTTAACATCCTCATCTGAAAACATGAGCCTGCACTTGTGATCCAGTCTTGCACTAACATCACCCATGGGTGGAGGAAACCCAAACCACGACCCTGTCTGCGGCATCCTGCTGCACCATCCCCACGGGGTGCCGCAATTGCGGCCAACACCGTGGCCTCTTGCCAACCATTAGCAGCCTTAAGGCACTGGGCCCTAAAGCGGCCAGGCTGTATGCAGTTGTGGCAGAGCCCGTCGCGAGAGGTTGCGTTGTGACGCTCACTCACCACCCATAGCTCGTCATTGTTACGGCTGTTCTTGTTGTTAGGAACCGTGTGCCCGATAGCCTACTTGGCTGGAGGGTTTATGGGCTTTTTTTCCTTGGCCCCGCTCTGCTCTCTGACTGACCCACCAACCCCTCCAACGTCCATGCGCATGTCGTGGCCTTGTTGTGCACGCGCGTTTGGCTGTGTATCAGAGTAGTACTTCTGGTTCACCGAATATAATTTGCTCATTTAGTCATGCAATGCCATCCATCTTGTCCAAGCTTGGCCGGTTGTCGTTGTGGTGGTCTTGGCCTTCAGCTTCTCGCTGGCCAGACCATCACGCAAGTATTCTGGTAGCAAGCACTACGAGTACTTAAAGATTTGGGTCCTATAGCCCTCTGTGAAGCCTTCGACTTCTTCCACGAGTACAGAACTCGCTCAAGTAGGCATCAAGCAAGCTACCCAGCTACCTGAAGTCTTTGATCTTGTGGAAGGCACACTGCACCTCCTCACGTTGGATGCACTTCTTATATATGATAATGTAGAAGGCCTCCCATGGCATGGGTTGCCACTCAAGGTGTGATTACTGTGCACTGCACTCCTTGACCACGTACGTGAAGAGCGTGTCCTCAAGTCGCATTGTTGTGAGGTCACCCCACTGACCGAGTGGCACCTTGTGGACACATATGACGTACTCCATATGATTCAGCCAATCGGTCAGCTTCACGCCCTTTTGAAAGATCCCTACACTATGGAGGAAGGACGTGTTCTTGACCGGTCCCAAATTCATCGAGGTAGTCAAGACCTCGCTACCGCTGGCAATGGAATCAACACGTATGGCTCGCTACGATTGCTACTGCATCCACACCCAGGTCACACTCTACAACGCCTTATCGAGATCGTCACATTGACGGATTGCCTCATGAACGACCAGCTGCAGCAACTGATGATCATGGTGGAGGTCCATGATGCTCTGCCCAACATAAACCAGTAGGTTGGCGAACGTCAATTTCAGCTCTGATGTCATAAAAGCATTAGTAATAGCCTCAAGTTCCTCGCGTTGTCCGTGTACCTTTACCCATTGCAAGAGGATATAGTTCGTGTACACACCTCTAAGGAGTTCCACCTTTTGGAGGAGGCTATCGTCGGTGATGAAACTCGAGTGGGCGTTCGTCTGCTCCATCGCACTCACATCGTAAGAAGGGGGGTCCGTCCCCACTCCTCCTGGTGGTACTGCACCCCAACTATCAGTGGTAATCTTGAGTCGGCCCGCCGCCTCAGCAGCCAACTCGGCAAGCCTCTGGCAGTGGTCGTCAATTGCCCTCGTGGTGACGTGCTCTGGCTCATTCTCACGGGAACTTCCCACATGGTTACTTTTAGTGCCTTTGCTGCTATCAATAGCTTAATGTGATCCGATGAGCATCTTGTCCTTCTCGTGCAATCGGCTCGAGTTCACCACACGATGATGGCAATCCTTGTCACCTTCGTCATTTTCAACCTCTTGCTTTTCACCGGGGTCAATGCTCGGGTGGTCCTCCTCAACGCTTCCTCTGTCGCAGGGGGATCGTTCACGTGCATGTCAACGTGCTCGTCAAGCAGTTTTCAGCTTCCTTACACTTCTCGGTGTTGCCAAGTGTAGTGAGGATTGCCTTTGGCGGTACAGCTGCCTTTGTCATGGCAATCGTGTCGAGCTGGCGGCTCCCAAAATTTAGAGTCCATCGAGGGCATGTGGTCAGGCCGTTACCACCTTGCCCTTGTTGGTATTGGACGGTCCGGCTCTTGCCATTCCATCGCCCGTACAACTAGCACGTGATGACCGTTGTGGAGATTACCCCACAACTTTGAGGGGGTGTCACCTCCTGACATCTCTTTGCTCTCACAATCGATGAGGCAGTTATGAATTGTATTTCTATTTTCCTAGGCCATCACGGTCCGCACAACCATGTGGTAGAAAAATATTATTTTTCTAGGCCGCCATGATCGGCACAAGCACGTGGATTCTGAAACTAGTCAACCTAGGCCGTGACTCATGGCACTTGGTAGCGACAATAATCTAGGAAAATAAAAATATTGCAATTCAAGGAAATGGCAAGAAAGATGAGTGTTGCTCATAAAACAAGGGGAAAAGATGGAAGATGAATTATAATATTTCCCAACAACTCCTTCATTCTCTCTTTCTAACTTCTTGTCTTCATCCTCCTTCTTTGAAGGTCATCTCAGGCCATGAGAGTCCCTGATCTTGGAAATGGGAGCTGCCCTATTCTTTTTTATGAAGGAGGAAGGAAAAAATCTTGAAAGGAGGGAAAACATTGGTGGTTTGGGGATGGGCACTTCCCATCCCATCCCACAAAATTCAACTAGCCTGCTGGAGGTAAGGTGACATCCAAAGGAAGGAGGAGGATGAAGAAGAGCTCCTCATGAGCTTTTTAATACATGTTACGGTGCTTGAAACAGATACGTGTACATATTGTACCCCCCCATGGCATTCTTGCTACTGCTGCAGCTGCTCGTAGCGTTTTATATACCCCATAGCCACTGGAACCGTCCAACACTCAGTCGCAAGGGTCGTACTGCTATGAAAACCACTATAATGGTTTTGTTTCCAGCTCTTGCACTTAGGCCATCGTCGAAGTTAGAAAAATGGTATCTAGAGCTCGCTTGAGGGGGTTTCCCCTCCGCATCACTCTTGGGGGAAGTTGTCATCAATGACCCGTACAAGGAGACTTAAATATTTCAAGTCTCTGGAGGCCAATTTCTGTTCTTACCTCGTCCCTTCGTTCTAGGTCTGAAATGAGGAGGGTATTACCTCGAGCTCGTGATTTTGCACGAGCTTTCAATTTTTAAAACTCGTAGTTTTACCTATACAAGCTCAAGTTTCATTTTTGACAAGTTGGCTTGAAATCGTCGTGTGCAAGGCACAATCGGCAATTACACGTCGACACCTTGCCTTTTTTCTCCCATATCTCTCGCTTGCGCCTATCCCTCATCCTCGCTCGCTCTTGCTGGCAAGGAGGGCAAGCAAGGTCGAGGGCACGAGGCCACGTGCCTTACCCTCAAGGCCCTTGTGCCCTCTCAGCCGCCGATTGAGCCACCAGCTCGATCGGCTCCTGGTGGCTTGCCGTTGGCCTGCCGGTCATCGGGCCGGCTGCCGACCGCTGACCAGCTGGCGGACGGCCAACGGCCAACGCTTGGCCGGCTTCCTGCCAGCCCTCGCATTAGCAAGGGGTGGTTGTAAACCACCCACTTGCTACTGCGAGGTGGGATGGCTGAACTGGCCCTCCCGCGACATCTTTGTTGAAATGGAGTGCAACACTTTTTAAAAGGGTCCGGTCACCATATACCCAGTTCTCGAAACAAAATGCCTCATCCCCCCACCGTCGAGTGAAAAATACCCTAAGTACCCATCTGACGTCGCGACCGCCACGCCAGTAACAACAAAAAGCGAGATAAAGGCATGTTGAGGTACCATGTCATGCGTCGTCGGCGCATGACATGGATGAGAAGATGCAAGGAAACTTCCTAGCAATACTTCCATTGACCAGGCGTCAGTGCCTGATCAGACGGTGACGACAGTCACAAGTCGTGCACGCAACGGCAAGGGTTTGGCTAGGGGACACAAGGCAAAGTGTCTGAATGCTTCAATAGCATTTGCAGAGAGAAATGACAAATGACAGGTCCATGGCATAAGTACCTGCCGCGGCGCACGGCGGGTGTCGCACGCGGCAGTGCAAGATCTGTCCTCAAACCGGCCCAAAACCACTGTTTTGGCCGTAACTCTACGCACACATGTCAGAACGCTATGCCGTCTGAACCTAGACATGCAGAATCACAAGCCGGACGCTACGGCTGGTCACATGCATGCATCCGGCATCAAACGGTGGACACACAATGCAAAAACATGCAAATCAGGCCCACGGCCAGTCCACCGATAAAGTCCTGCGTGCTGTAGAAAAACTGCAGGAGGTCCCGGGTAGCGTCCAGAGCTCTGGAACGGCTGTCGGTCAGCTCCAAGCTGGTAGTCCACCACCGGACGACGCACCGGTACCGCCTGGGTCCGCATCAGGGATCTGCATGAGTATGGACACGGCCGAGTGGTCACAGTAAACTGTACAGGTCGACAGGAACGTCACAAATCACAACACTCCCCCATGACCCGATGGTACGCATGTCCATACACGTGCAGCACTGAAACGAGTACAACAACGCGTGCAACGACGGAGTGAATGGCCACCACAACACCCCACACTCAACCACTCTCAGGCAAGGTGCGAAGCCCGACAGAACGAATGGCCACCAGGAGCTTTCCGCGTGCTAGTGCCTTCGTCAAGAAGTCAGCACGCTGCATGTCAGTAACAACCCAAATGACGGAGATCACGTGTTGCTCCACCAAGTCACGCACAAAGTGATGCTCTACTGCAATGTGCTTCGTGCGAGCATGGAAGACACTAGAGTTCTGCGCAATAGCAAGAGCACTCTGGTTGTCGCAACGAAGCACAATGGCGGGTACTGACTGACCCAGCTCAAGGAACAAACGCTACAGCCATAACGCCTCAGCAGCCCCTGCACCCAGAGCGACATACTCTGCCTCTGATGAGCTACGTGCAATGCAGCCCTGCTTCCCGCTGCGCCAGGACACAGCGGTACCACCAAGCAGGAACACGTAACCGGTGCGACTGCGTCCGTCTGGACTCCAGGCCCAGTCGCTGTTGGTGTAGCCATCAAGGACAACC
Organism: Penium margaritaceum; assembly: GCA_023375785.1. Classification (NCBI taxonomy): domain Eukaryota; kingdom Viridiplantae; phylum Streptophyta; class Zygnematophyceae; order Desmidiales; family Peniaceae; genus Penium; species Penium margaritaceum. Next base: position 481,903 of record SZWC01000116.1, on the reverse strand, counting down.
GAACACTGCCAGTGAAAGCAGAGTCCAAGGTACGATGTGGAGACCACGTACCGCACCACTCACACAGCCGCATGAAGGGCTCTAGCACGTGGAGCCTGCGAAAACCGGGCAATGAGGTTGACGGCGAATGCGATGTCTGGACGTGTGGTAGTGGCGAGGTACATCAGGGATCCAATGAGACGGAGGTACAAGGTCACATCCACTGTCTCCTCCAGCTGTGTGGGATCGTCCACCTTCAGGGCATCCTGCCCGTCGGGTGCGAGGGGTGTGGAAGCCGTGGGCACTACGCGGAGGAGATCGCTGAAGCGCTCCCCCACAACACGTGCGTATCAGGCCTGGTGTAGTAGCAGAGTACGACGTCTGCGGTCTCGTATGATCTCCATGCCAAGAAACACCACTGCAAGACCAAGGTCCTTCATCCTGTAGGCAGTTTGGAGGACGGCCTTGGCCTCCTTCACGGCCTCCAGTGAAGGAGACGCGATCAGAAGGTCGTCGACATAGACCAGGATGGCGGTGAACCGCTTAGGCGTCTGGCGGATGAAGAGAGAGGGACCTGCCTCGCTCTGTACATATCCCGCAAGAGTCAGGGTGCCAGTGATATCCTAGTTCCAACACCGAGGAGACTGCTTGAGGTCGTTCAAGGACTTGCGCAAGCGCTAGACCTTGTCGCCATCGTCAAAACCGGGTGGCTAAGCCACGTAGATCTCCTCATCCAGAGAGCCATGGAGGAACACATTGTTCACATCCATCTGTTGTAGTTCCCAGTCATGCTGAGCCACTACACCGAACAGAGCTCGAGCTGAGGTCATACGGCCGACAGGGGTGAAGGTGTCAGTGTAATCGATGCCCTCAATCTGAGAGTACCCCTTGACGACCAAGCGAGCCTTGTGGCGTTCCAGTGAGCCATCTGGCTTCACTTTCTTGCGAAAGACCCACTTGACCTGAATAGCCTTCCTTCCAGGTGGAAGGTCGACTAGCTCGTAAACTCCATGCTCTCGGATCGCGCGAAGCTCATCCTCGCAGGCAGCACACCAAGTGTCATCATCCTGTGATGAAAGAGCTTCCCTCAGTGTGCCCGGGTCAGGCATCAAAGCGGGAGAGCTCTGCGTGGCAAGAGCACACGCCTCAGTTCTAGGTCTGACGACCACAAGGTCGGCTGCTGCATCACAAGCAATGTGGAACTTGCGAGTGACAAGGTCGTGCCCTACTGGACACGCTGGGTGTACCTCTGTGTGCTCAGTGCAGACACTCAGGCCTAGGGCCTTTGTGCTGGGGTCACCACTCGCGACGCTGCGAGTGGAGCGCCTGGTTGCAGGACCAGACGCTCGCTGAGCTCCGGAGTCCAATGGTCGAGACGACGGCCAGGCTCACGGGAGTAACCTGGGCTCGAGGGGCGCACCTCAGGCTCAGGAACGGGCACAGTCACAGTCGGGGAGAGCTGAGCCAAGGGAGCTGGTGATGTCGTGCGAGTAGAGGCGTGTGTGGGAGACACGGGACTCGGTGTGGCAGTAGCGACAGATGAGGCAGGACCACACACAGAGGCAGGAGTGCCGGCGGACAGAGGAGTACGTACAGGTGTAGGATCATGGGTACTGGAAGGAGGCTAGGGAACCGGGGTAGAAACCTGTGGTGCTGGAGAGGTCTCTGGGCCGAGAGCGATGATCATTGGATCATCAAGAGCCGGAGACCATGAAGTGGAGGGAGCTCGAACGGACACATCAGCCTGACGAGGGGTACTCGCAGGCGAAGACTCCCCCATCTAGCGAGAAACCTCACACGTAGGGATGTGCATGACAGACAGCGACGTAATCGACGTCAGATCACGGTAGGTGAGGGACTCAAAGAAGAGCGCGCCACGTGACTCAACAATGCGATGACGGGTAGGATCCCAAAATCACCAGGCCTTCGATCGCGGGGAGATGCCGACGAAGGCACACAAGCGACCCCGCGGTGAGACCTTGGACCCCTGCTGGTCCTCGGTGTACCACACGGAAGCCAAGGACCCCCAGACGCGAGCGAGACGAAGGTCAGCACGATGGCCGAACCAGAGCTCATACGGTGTGACATGGTCCGGAAGAGGACCGTTCGGGAGGCGGTTCCAGACCCAAGTCATGTAGGCAAAGCCCTCAAAATCGAATGACTCTGGGAGACCGCACTCAGACCGCATAGCGCGAACCGCATCCTCCATGGTGCGGTGCCAACGCTCAGAAACACCGTTCTGCTGAGGAGTAGCAGGAGCGGAGACCTGGTGACAAATCCCGTGCTCAGCGAAGAAGCTATCCATCTTGCCTAGAAACTCGCCGCCACGATCCGATCGGAAAGTGTGCAGCGTGTGGCGGGACTGACGCTCAGCCATCACTAGCCAGAGGCGAACCGCGAGAGCGGCGTCACTCTTCTGGCGCAGGCTGTAGACCCACCGCATCCGGGTGAAGTCATCAGTCAGAGTCAGGACGTTTCGACCCATATCGGACATAGACTTGACAGGAAGAGGGCCAAAAAGGTCCAAATGGACTAGCTCAAGAGGGTGAAGTGTGCGAGAACGTGAGTCAGGATAGGTGCAGCGATGCATCTTACCCTGGGCGCAAAAAAGACAGTCGGTCTTGGGCGGCTTCTCGAAAGAAGCCGCATCAAGACCGAGAGCGGGCTGTGTCCGAATGAGCTGCGACATAGTGTCGGAACCCACATGACACACACGGCGATGAAGCAATCGCTGGTGCTCAGGAGACAGAACACCAGTGACAAAAACACGAGCTGAAGGGGAAGGGGAGCAAGGAGCAGAAGTCCGGGAAACATGGCACAGGTCATCCACAACAGAGGCACGCAGAACAATGCTGCGAGTGTCAATGGCAGTCACAGTCGCGGACTCGGTAGTGTGCTCCACAGAGAGTCCCATCAGTGTGCAAGGACATACAGAAAGCAAACTGAGCTCAAGGTCAGGCACAAACAGCACCTCGGAGAGATACAAGGGGCCAGACGGACCATCGAAGCGCACGGCCCCAACACCCTGGACTGGCAAGGACTGACCAGAGCCGGTGCGAACGGAACGAACAGACGCAACAGGGCCAAGAACAAAGAAGTCACTACAACGACACGTCATGTGATGAGTGGCACCTGAATCGATGATCCAAGTGCCACCGGCATCACGACTGAAGGACGTCACTGTACAACGGGCAATGGAACACTCGGCCTCAGACGGACGCTGAGCAGCAGGCGGGGAGAAACGACGAAGGGCACAAAGGTGGGACTCACGAATCCAATCTGTACAGTCAGGCCCATCATCATCACATGCCGACTGTGCCCCCCCACACGAGTCATCCCGAGCCACATGGACAGACGGACCGACAGTCTGTGAATCACTCGGCTGTGACAACACACTCGCACCTCCCTGAAAGCGGAGCGCCAGAAGATGGCGAAGCTCAGCGATGGTGCGGTCGCGTGGGTCCGGATGACTGCTACTCGCCGGTGG
>SZWC01000116.1:434073-477877 GCA_023375785.1 Penium margaritaceum | reverse complement strand
TGAGCAGCAGGTGGGGAGAAACGACGAAGGGCACAAAGGTGGGACTCATGAATCCAATCTGTACAGTCAGGCCCATCATCATCACATGCCGACTGTGCCCCCCCACACGAGTCATCCCGAGCCACATGGACAGACGGACCGACAGTCTGTGAATCACTCGGCTGTGACAACACACTCGCACCTCCCTGAAAGCGGAGCGCCAGAAGATGGCGAAGCTCAGCGATGGTGCGGTCGCGTGGGTCCGGATGACTGCTACTCGCCGGTGGAGAAGCAAGAACAGCTGCAATCGTGGCTGCCACGCGTCTGGAGGAAGGCGAGGCTGATGTACTGGACGCAGAACGGAGGGCGTGTGCAGCCTGGAGCCCACGAGTAATCCGCGTCCTGTCGAGCGGCTGCTGGCACTCGGTGTAGCGATGGGCGCCTCCATAGTTGTAGCAGTGAACGAAACGTCCACTGCTACCACTGGAGGACGACTACTGCTGTGACTGTTGCTGACCTGGTCCCCGCTTCCCCTTCTTCGTCTTCCCCTGAGCTGCTGCTGCAACACCCTGTGTCTGAGTGGGTGTGGGCGGGGCCAAAGAGGAGGAGGAAGACAAGGACGTGATGGACGATGAAGAAGGAGATTGTAGGAGGGATGATGGTGGTGATGCGACGAATGCTGCAGCAAGGGCAGTCTCCTGATGGGCCACAGCTACCTCGCGGGCTGAAGTCACCTGGAGGAAAAGCTGATGCGCCCAAGGGAGGAGCTACAAAGTGGCTGAGAAAGGCTCAAGGATGGTGTCGATGTACCGTGTGAAGATGCCAGTATACTCAAGGCGAACTCCGAGCATCATCGTACGGAGCGCCCACAGCTGTGTGCCTTCGGAGATCCCAAGACGCGTGTAGATGCGCATGGCGCGTCTCCAGTAATCGGCTGCAGGCTCTCCAGGCCCCTGACAGAGAGAGTGGAAGGCACAAATGTGTGCTGCTCGGGTGGCGTGCGTCTCTGCGGCCAGCAGGGATAGGGCCAGATCCCAACCTCTGCGTTGATCGGCGCCGGTGCCTGTGCCGGGCTCGCCAAGGAAAGGACGGAAGTCGACGACGGTCTCGCGTGGCATGGCGTAGAGGAGGCCGCGCATCGCCCTGGCTGCTGTTAGCACCTGTGTTGGGTCTGTAGACTGATACTGGCTGTGGTAGTAGGGTCACACGCCCTCTGAAGTGGGCCAAACCTGAAAGAGGATCTCCCAGCAGTCGAAGCCGTCCTCAGTGATGTACCGTGGAGGTGGTGTCTCAAAGTCCTTGGGTTGCCGCTCCGTGGGGAGGGCGACCGCAGGCTGGGGAGGACGAGAGACGGGGAAGACTCCCAGAAGTGGATAGTCACCGGGATAGTCGGGTGACGGTCGCATCGTAGGGATCCCAGGAGATCTGGTCCCCGTCTGCAACTGACGGAGGCGCTCCTGAAGAACTCAAATCTCATGATCCGGGGAGTCGTCCGTCATGCCTGGCATGAATGGCTTATCATCTAGGAGGTTAGAAGGTGGTGGGTCAGGTCGAGCCGACTGTTGTGTAGAGAACGCGACGCCGGCAGCTCCCTCGGAAACCTGCCGTGGGACTGTGGACTGACCACGCAGAAGCTCAGTCAGCGTATGGGTGAGTGGATAAGATCGAGCTCCTGTAATGGGTGCCTGAGCCGACTGCTGTGTAGAGACCGCCACGCCGGCAGCCCCCCCGGAAACGTGCCGTAGGACTATGGACTGGCTACGCAGGAGCTCAGTCAGCGTACGGATGGCATCAGTCTGCTCCCGCTGTAGGCAACACATCTCAACCTGCTGGCTCCGCAGGTCCTCAATGGCCTGCGAGCGTGGGCTCAGGACACCAGAAGAGGAGGAGGAGGGATCATCTGTCGCCTTCCCCTTGTCCGAGGAGTCCATGTCGCCTCTCAGTATGGGTAGACAGGTCAGGTTTGTCGGCATATTGAAAGCGTCAGCATTTCTCGAGGAGTTAAGACGCTGGCAATTTTTTACTGTCCGGCCAAAAATTTGGCTAAGTATGGTGCTGACGTCAGCAGGTGGTTGCTGACGTCAGCACGACCTGATGACGTCAGCAAGCAGAAATGCTGACGTCAGCTCGACTCCCCCCCCTTTTTTTTTTCTTCTCGCGACTCTGCGCGAGCGTGCAGCCGCTCCGCAGCGGCTGCGCAGAAGCTGCGCGTAGGCTGCGCAGTAGCTTCCGCTCAGCTGCTGCAGCAGCTGCGTGGCTACGTGCACAGCAGTGGCAGCAGCGGCTGTGCAATGCCGTTGCTGCTGCTGCGCGCTACGGCTGCTGCTCGCTGCCGCCGCCGCGCGCTGCTACTGCTGCTGCTACTGTGCTGCTGTTGTTGCAGCTGCTGCTGCTCTGCTGCTGCGGCCGCGGCTGCCGCTGCTGCTGCTGCACTGCTGTTGCTGCCGCTGCTGCTGCTCTACTGCTGCTTCCGCTGCCGCCGCTCGCTGCTGCTGCCACGGCCGCCGCTGCGGCTGCGGGCGGCGGTTGCACTCGCTGCAGCCGCCACGCGCTGCTGTGGCTGCTGCTACGGCGTTGCTACTGTCGTTGCTGCTGCTGCTGCTGCTCTGCCGCTATGCTGCTGCTAGCACAGAGGCAACGCCGCTGCTGCGGTCTCACGTGATGGGTGTGGGCTGCATTGACGGCGACCAGCTGTCTTCGACGGGCCCCAGTGCATCTGCTGCAGTGGTGACTCTCACTGCTGCTGCTCTGCCGCGTCTCTGCTACGCAGCTCAGTGAGAACTGTCTCACTGCTCTGATACCATGAGAAGATGCAAGGAAGCTTCCTAGCAACACTTCCGTTGACCAGGCATCAGTGCCTGATAAGACGGTGACGACAGTCACAAGTCGTGCACGCAAGGGTTTGGCTAGGGGACACAAGGCAAAGTGTCCGAATGCTTCAATAGCATTTGCAGAGAGAAATGACAAATGACAGGTCCATGGCATAAGTACCTGCCGCGGCGCACGGCGGGTGTCGCACGCGGCAGTGCAAGATCTGTCCTAAAACCGGCCCAAAACCACTGTTTTGGCTATAACTCTGCGCACACATGTCAGAACGCTACGCCGTCTGAACCTAGACGTGCAGAATCACAAGCCGGACGCTACGACTGGTCACATGCATGCATCCGGCATCNTGCAGAGAGAAATGACAAATGACAGGTCCATGGCATAAGTACCTGCCGCGGCGCACGGCGGGTGTCGCACGCGGCAGTGCAAGATCTGTCCTAAAACCGGCCCAAAACCACTGTTTTGGCCGTAACTCTGCGCACACATGTCAGAACACTACGCCGTCTAAACCTAGACGTGCAGAATCACAAGCCGGACGCTACGACTTGTCACATGCATGTATCCGGCATCGAACGGTGGACACACAATGCAAAAACATGCAAATCGGGCCCACGGCCAGTCCACCGATAAAGTCCTGCGTGCTGTAGAAAAACTGCAGGAGGTCCCGAGTAGCGTCCAGAGCTCTGGAACGGCCGTCGGTCAGCTCCAAGCTGGTAGTCCGCCACCGGACGATGCACCGGTACCGCCTGGGTCCGCAACAGGGATCTGCACGAGTATGGACACGGCCGAGTGGTCACGGTAAACTGTACAGGTCGACAGGAACGTCACAAATCACAACAGTTGAGGTACCATGTCATGCGTCGTCGGCGCATGACATGGACCGCATCCGCCAAGTATCACAAACCCAAAAAGCTGGGGTTTGTGAAACTTTCTACAGAGGGTTGTGTGATGTTTGTGGGGAGTTCGAGACTCCCCATGCATTGCGTGGGCAGCTGCCGGGCCCCGCTGCCGCGGGTCCCGGCAGGTGCCAGTTTATAAATATAACCCTACCCCTCCAAAATGTATCTAGAATTATTTTGTGTAAGGTTTGTTGCTTAAACCGTATGTTTGAAAGCTAAACTGCATGCGTTGTTTTATGCTTTTCTTCAGCCGGTGCTGGATTTCCGGGGTCACCCTCATGATCAAGGACTCTGGCCGATCGACGATCAGCGACAAAAGTCGCTGGTCGTGGACCTCGCAAGCCGTCGATCAAGCATCGGCCGATCAACGGCTGGCGAGGTGCGATCGGCACCTGTCGTCGTTGACCGTCAATTGGCCGGATGGCCATGGAGAGTTTTTTTTGCTCGGGCGTCGATGCATGCCGCGAGCGAGCATGATTTCGGGCTGGGCTTATCAGCTATTTTTCTGCCGGTGCTGGGCGGATTTGAGTCACCACAACGAGGATGGCATCACAATCCTCCGAGTTGACGGACACTCCTGTCATGAAGTCCATGCTGATATTTGTCCATGACTTTGTCAGAATTGGAGTAGCACGGGTGGCATCGTGCGACGAGATCTTTGTCTCTCTCATAGGTGTCACACGATTTTGAGAAGATGGACATGTTGGTCTTCAACATGTCCCACTAGTAGTATTGTACCAGCTTCCCAATGTCTTGTCCTCGCCAAAATGTCCACTTGGACCATTTTTGCGACATTCCTCCAATAGCATTCTTTGTAGCTCCTCGTTTGGTGGAACGATGACTTGGCAAATTGATCACCACCGCCAGTAAGGGTTGTAGAACCCGAACTTAATCTTGTCATTCCCGCCAAACTCCTCGTAATCCTTCAAAAATAGTCTCACAAGAATACGAGTCTCTTCTGACGAGCAACGTGTTGATCTCGACCTTTAAACCTGGTCTCCGACTCAAAGCATCCATCGGATTAGGGCCTACAGGCCAGTACTCGATGTCGTTGTCAAAGCTGGACTCCAGGATCTCCAGCAATCGAGTTTGTTGAAGACTCATATTTGGATGAATCTTTAGATATCTCAATGTGTGCTTCTTGGTGCGGATGTTGCATTGTTGCCATTCCAAGTAACACCGCTATGTGTTTAACTATTATGCGTATTTCTTTCTTGTGTACCACGTAGTTGAGTTCCAGCCTGTGTAGTTTTTGCGACACGTACTCGACTTGTTATTCTCCAATGCTATTGTCTACGAGGAGAATGGCTCCATTGGCTCAATGGGATGCCTCGATGGCCATGATGTAGTCCATCGTTTGATCTACCAATCATAAGGCTGGCACCAAGGTCAGAGAATTTCCTAACGAGTTGAACGTATCTTGTTTGCAGTGCCCCCAACTGCACTCGTTGATCATTCAAGTGAGATCGAAGAGAGACACTAACAGTCAAGCATAGTCCTTTACAAATGATAGTGTTAGTTGCAGAAGCCCAAAAACATAGACGTCCCAAAAATTTGTAGGCGTCGGCCAATCAATGACCACCTCTACCTTTTTTAATCCATGATGATTTGCCCGCCACCAATAATGTGGCCTAGAAACTTTATCAAATGGCGGCCAGAGTCGCATTTTGAGAGTTTTCCAAAAACTTTCTATTTTCAAAATATTGAGAGCGTTTCAAAGCTCCCCATTGTACCCCTCCCGGGTAAAACTGTACATAGTGATGTTGTCGAGGTACACAATGACAATGTCATCAAGAGAAGGGAAAAAGATGTTATTTATCGCAGTAATAAATGTTATAAGGGCATTTGTGATTCCAAACGACATAACTATGAACTCCAAGTGCCCGTATTGGGTACAAAATACCATCTTCTCCACGTCCTTATCAGATACACGAATTTGATGATAGCCACTGCGTCGGGTAATTTTGCTGAAATCTTGAGTCCCTCATAGTTGGTCAAACAGTTCATCTGCTCGCGGAAGAGTGTAGCGGTTCTTGATTGCGATGTCATTCAGTGCTTCCTTTGGATGGTCTTAAGATTGGACCACCAACTCAAATCCATGCCATAAAAAACAAGGCCACGAGGTAAGGAACACGTCATTATTATTGTTGACATTAGCAGTAGTGGAGAAGACATCCATAATCGTCAGCTAGATCCTTATTTTTGGTCCCTTGGAGTTCATAAGATCGAACGGCGCATGAAGTGTGGGTTGAATCTTTGTGTTCACAAAAGAGTCGTAAATTGATACTGGTGAGCAATGCTTTATGCGCACAAGGCACCTGAAGTTCCTCCATTGCCATGTTGAGCTGTTGGAACAGATGGGTGTTGAGGCTCTCGAGTCTCGGCACCTTGTGGTACAAGTTTCTTTTTTTCTTTCACGCTTGTTGACCAGTGCCCCTAATCGTGCCAAGTTTCGTCTCCACGAGTAGCGGTGGGTACAAAGGGATTGTTGGGCCCAAGGGACCAGTCACCGGGTTGGCTGTCGGGTTTGTCGGTCTTGTGCCATTCATCACAAAGGTTGTGGTTGTTGTCTGGTTCATCTCGAGTATGTCAGTGTTCGTGCGCTACCAATCCTCCATGGCTTAAGTACTCGTCAGGGACTGCTGCTTGTCACCAGCTGTGCTCACTCCATTCATCGTTGTCATCGTGAGGCCTACAATATTCTGAATGGTGGAGATGTGCCAAGGACTTGTACGAGGCTGTCGCTCACTAGTTAGTGTATTGATTGCTCTTCCAGTGCCACTACGCTCTCATACCAAGTTTTACGCTGAGTGGATAGTACGTGGCCCAGAGGGATGAGGTAAGGGACAAAATATATTTAGAGGATTTGGGAAAAATGGATGATTTTTATTAACCAGTAAGTGTACTTTGATGACAACCATTGAGTAAGTCGGGCATATATGTACAATGTCTGGAATAAGAACGAGGGATATGTTGGGTCCTTAGCGCTCGAGCCGAGTTACACGTGTGAGGTTGTTCCATGAGTGAATGATTCAAGAAGCTCCACCAAGAAGTCATAAGGCTTTGAAAATATCGAGTTGTGTCTCCATAAAAAACTTGCACAGTCGAGAAGTTAACCAAGCAATATCAAAATATCGAGATCGTTTGTGATACTTCCGTGGACCTTCCTAGAAGGTGCTCAGAGTTTTACAAAACTTCTGGAATGGAACACCGGAGGTCGGGGTAGTTGGTCCAAATTCCCTCTACCATTAGCGTAAAGATCTGGGGTCGACGTACGGTGGGCTAGGAATTTCATGACAGTAATTCCCACCCACAAAGTTCACGGACTGGTGTATGTCAGGACGTGAGAGTTCTGCGGATACCTGGTGTAATGCAAAGAAAGATAAAGATGGTTCATAGAGAGGGCGTGAAAAACAGAAGATTCGAGGAATGGGTAAAATCGGCCAATTTATGTTTATTAGTAAGAGTATTTTTATGACAAATGTCAAACATGTCAAGAGCATATTCAAAAGCAAGAAGCATCACGAGACACATCTTGGAACTCAGGAGATTGATTCAAATGACACCTACAATCCGGCGTTGTTAGTGGTTGCCTAAAAAATCTCCACCAGGAAGTAAAGGGATTTCTAGAATATGAAGGCGTTGTATTATGAAATTCTCACATCGTTAACAACTCACCTAAATAATATCAAAACATCAATACGGTTTCCGATGCTTATGTCGACCCTTCTACAAGGTGTTTGAGCATAGCAAAACATTTAGAGATGGAACATTAGGGATTGGGACAGGTTGTTCCGTCGAGCGAAACATAGGAGGTTCACAAGAACGAGGTACGGGACAAAAGGTAATTCAAGGAATTAGGATAATTGGACAATCCGTATACAAGTAGTAGTAAGTGTGCTTTGATGACAATAGCCGAGCAAGTCTAGCACATATATTCAATGACGTGAATTACAATCAAGCATATGTTGGGTCCTTGGTGCTCGAGATGAGGGACGTGTGCGAGGTCATGGTGTGAGTGGGTAATTCAAGAAACTTATCTCAAAATGTGGAGGACTTTGAAAACATTGAAACGCAGTTTTAAAATGACCCATTGTCGTCAAGAAGTCGACCAAACAATATCCAAACATCGATATGGTTCGCGACACTTCCGACGAGCAGTTTGGACAGTGGTCAAAGTTGTCATATCCTTCTGGAAGGGAATAGTGGAGGTTTGAGCAGGTGGCCAAAATGCCCTGAGCCGATCAACGAAAAAATCCCGAGGTCAAACGGTGTGGGCCATGAATGTTAGAATAAAGATGCCCACTTGCAGACTTTAGAAATTTGTGTATGTAGGGGACGTAACACTTCTCCTCCTCCTTTTAACCACAACATCCAGGTGTGTTAGGAGACGTAGGCAAGTGACAATGATAGTAGGAGACACCATTTAGGTGATCGAAATCTCAGAGGTTGCTGTATGACTCCAACCTTTTGTGCGTGGCATTGCAGCCTTGCCATTTGACCAGGTACTTGGTTGTCTTTCCATGTCATCGATGTCTGAGGATATGTTCAATCATGTACTCCATATGCCCGTCCACTTGCATATGAGGTGGTGGTACGGCGTCTCTATCCCAGTTTGTAGTGGGGTCTTGTATTGCTTGAGCTCGTTGATGTGAAAAAAGGGATGAATTGTGATATCGTCGAGCATGCAAAGGCGTGTGAGGACATGAGTTTGCATTCGATTGATCTCAAATGGTCCCAGCCAGCAAGGTTTGAGCCCAAAAAAGTCCTGTCCTTGGATTTTGATGCTTACAGAGCCAAGGAGAATGCAATTTCCGGCATTGAACACGTCATCGGTACGATGGCAGTCGGCCGCTTGCTTCGTAGATTCTTGTTTCTTTGCGAGGGTCTATTGTGTTTCCTCCCACATGCTTGAGAAGTTGCTACGGTTTATATCAGCTGTGGGAATATTAATTTCTCTGTGCTTCAACCAGTGTGATGGGAAGTTTTCCCTACACCACTTCAAATAGAAGTTTACGGATGCAGTGGGAGTGTTGGAGTTGTATGCGAGTTCGACGGTCGGCAGTTTGGGCATCCAAGCGGTGTCGTGTGGCTCGCATAATGTACGAAGAATCTGTCCGAGCGTCTGATTGGTCCACTCCACTTGTTCAGCAGTTTGACTATGGAACACTGTTCATAGCTCGATGCGACTACTGCAACACAGCATTAACTCGCGCCAAAAATGACTAGTGAAGCGACCATCTCTGTCGCTGATGATGGGACATGGCACTCCATGCAGCCAAACGATATAGTTTAGAAACATCAGCACTAATCCTTCTATGGTGACGGTGGTTGTCATCCGGATGAAGTACAAAATTGTAGAAAATCTATCCACCACCACGATGATGGATTCATACCCGTTGGAAGTGGCAGACAATCCCGTCACGAAGTCCATGTTGATATTGGCCAACCATCGTATTCGAGTGGGTAGTTGTTAGATTAGGCAAGGTGGCCTCAGGCGACGAGATTGTCTCTGATAGGTGTCACACGATTTACAGAAGGCTAAACCTCCGGTCTGCATCTTGTCCCACCATTAGTATTTTACCAGCTTCTTGAGTGTCTTGTCCTTGCTAAAGTGTCCACGTGGACCAATGTTATGGCATTCCTCCAAGAAGATTGTCTGCAATTCCTCGTTGTGTATGACGACAACCAAGCGAGTCAAGTGTCGTTGCCTGCAGGTGTAATGAGGTGCCTCTCTTTCTTCTGTCTTACTCGGGATCTCATCTAGGTTCTGGGGGCATTCGGAGAATTTTTTGTTCTCCAGATATTCCAGGCAGAAATTCGTCGAGAGGTCTGCCTCAACCCTGACAACTCGCTGTTGTGAGTTGTCGGGGAGGAGGGATAGCGAGTGAGAAAGCAAGCGAGCGCTGACGTGAGGGTCATGCTAGTTCTAGAGGGCTGTTTTGCGCTCAACCCCCACGCGGCATAAAGAACATGCCACGCAAGGATGGCGGTCCTCCTCTCACCAAATAGCGTGAAAAGCACGCTCTCTGCAAAGGGGCTCTCTCCGACAAAGCCTTCGGGGACGGACGTTGTCAACGGTGGCAGCAGATGCGGTGGCTGTGACCGTGCGACGGTTGTAGTACTTCCAATGGCGTGCACAAAACGGTGACCACACCCACCACCGAGATGCACCCGTGGTGATGGCAAAAAATGTCAGGCTTACTCAGTGGCTAACCGAGAGACAAGACGGACTGTTGATCTAGGTGATCGACGGTCGGGCACTTCTCGCATTGGGCAGGACAGTGATTCTAGGTGCAAGTAGGACACCGGGTAATGGTTCAAGTAGCTTGTTAAAGCAAGCCAGGAGAGCAGTAGAGCGAGGCCAGGACTAGCCGGCCGGACAATATGAATACCCTATACATTGCTCATTCAAAATAACCCGTAATCACGTGATAACCAGTGTTTTTAAATTCTGGCTTCCAGATTTCTCCAACTCTATCTTTCAGCTGCGATTGTGCTCTCCACACACCAAGGCCTAATCTTCAGACAGCACACACTCTCGCGTCTGGTATCAGAGCGAGAGCCACGCATCGGAAGGGAGTGCTGCCAGAGCTTTACAGTCTTCAAGGAGCCAAAGGCACGGAGTACGCCAGACAACATCGAGGCTAAGAGAGAGGGAGGTTGCTGGACCAGACTCTGAAGCCAACGCACGAGGCAACCTCTAATTTTCTTTTAACATTTATAGAGCGTCCATACGACCTAACGTGCACCCATGAAAGACGACGGGTGACTGCACTTCAAAGATGTCACTTTTTCATCCCAGACTTTCGAATTGCTCTCAAACTTTTTTTATTGATAATGAAACACTGCCATTTTTTTCTGAGATCTCCATGGTTAAAGAAAATCACGTGAGCCATGGAGCAGGCCCGCCAGTAGATTGTACACTAGCTAGGATCCCTCAAGCTCGAGAATGTGCGGCTCAATCGGCATATGGCTAACATGCTGGATGGGACTGATGCTGGACAGGTCTGGGCGACCCGGTGAAAGATTCTGCCAAAACCAAAGCCAAAGGTTCCAGATCGTTCAATCTCTCGATCAAGGGTGCAAGCGTGCGGACCTGGTTGTTTGTGATGAATAGCTACTTTGGAGCTCTGGGTCACCCTACAGTGGACGATGCTATGCATGTATCATTTGTAGTGACACTACTACACGGTGCAGTATTAGAGTGGTGGATGTAGCTGACTTTGCTGGCCACTCGAGGTGGAAGTGGGAGCGCAGCTGTATAACATGCCATGTTGTGGCAGTCAGGCATAGGACAAGCTATAGCGCGGGTGTCGACAACATGAGATCAGTTCGAGCAAGCCATCAAAAATTGGTTTGATCTCGTGAACACTCCCCTAGTTGCACGCATTAAGCTGAAGCAACTGAAGAACACCGGCTCAATCCAGGAGTACGTACATTGTTTCTTGGCATTGTGCTCGGAGATCGATGACATGAGCGAGCCAGAGATGGTAGAAAAGTATCATGACAACTTGAAGGCAGAGATTGAGCACACCCTGGCATTGAGTGGAATCACACAGTTCCAGGGGATGGTGGCCACTATTGAGCATGTTGATGCATTATGCTATTATCAAAGGGGTTTTCATGAGAAGTAGGAGAATTTTCAGCTTTGAACACGGCACCAACAAGCTAACTCCATGGAGTTCAAGGAGGCCAGCAGCAAAGGAAGCTGCGTGGTGGGAGTTGTTAGATTTATAGAAAGTCTGGGTACCACAAGAAGGACTACAACAAGATGCAAGAGGAAAACAACAAATCACAGTGAGTGGCAAAGACGGCCAACTACTGATAAAGCTTCATCTGCATGAGTGAACACCAGCCCCAAAAGTCCTTTGATAATGAGGGAGTTACCAAGTGTATTTCTATGAAGCGGGGGAGTGGGAGCGTTGCAGGAATCCTCTTGAAAGTAAAATTCTCATCGGCTAGTTCTTCGAACAGCGAGGGATGATAGAAACGCCAGCAGATAAAAACATTATTGGATTGCGGTGCGTCGCACTCGTTTTTCAGCGACGAGCTCACAGAAAGGCCGGTGTATGCACGGTTACCTGGGAAGCCAACTAAGGCCAAGTTGGTACAAGAATAGTTGGAGTGTGGGTTGCTTTTGACACCTTTGAGGGTCCTTCTGGACAGCCCGCTGCTCAAGGTGTACCTCTGCACATGCCCAACGGATGCCTATGACGCTATTTTGGGACGTCACTAACTGTACTGGTGGAATCCTGCAATGGATTTGCTGCGTAGCCAGGTGAAACTAAAGAATATTAGAGAGCAGATAGTTTTTTCACTGTGGGTTGAGGAGAAGGACCCGAATGTTGTCAAGGTGGCGCAGTTGAGTTACGTACAATTGAAGCACTGTTAGTGTAAGAGGGACCAAGTGTACATCATTTGGATGTGACCGAAGTAAGCAACTGGAAGGGTAGAAGTGTCAGCAGCAAAGGCAAAGCAAGAGGAGGGAGAGTTACAGAAAATACCACCAGCGGAACTGTCGGAAGGCATCAAGGGAGTGTTAAACAGCTACAGTGATGTGTTTCCTAGTGACCTGCCAAAGGGCTTACCACCAAAGTGGGACATTGACCACAAAATTGAGTTCATTTCGGAAGCAACTCCAACAATGTGGGCTGCGTATTGTATGAGCGAGGATGAGCTCGGCAAGCTAAAGAAGCAGTTGGAGGAGCTAACGGAGCAGGGGTTCATCAGACCATCAATGTCACCCTATGCTCCACTGGTCCTCTTTGTAAAGAACAATATGGGGTAGTTGCGGATGTGCGTGGACTATCGCGTACTGAATAACGTAATTATCAAGAACCGGTACCCACTGCCAAGGGCCAAGGAGTTGTTTCACTTGCTAAGGGTGTGTAGTACTTCAGCAAGGTTGACTTGCACTCAGGATACCATCAGATCTGGATTGCGGAGTAAGATATAGAGAAGACAGTATTTTGGACACAGTATGACCATTTCGAGTACCACGTAATACCGTTTCGGTTGACCAATGCTCCTAGAACATTCATGAGTCTCATGAACAGGATCTTTCACCCTCGCTTGGACTCGATCGTGGTGGTGTTCCCCAGGATATCCTTGTCTACTCCCAAATATTGGAAGAGCATTAGCAACATCTTTGGTATGTATTGGGAATTCTTTGGAGAGAGAAGTTGCTTGCCAACCTCTCCAATTGTAAGTTCAAGAAAAGGGAGGTGGAGGGTCTCCTCATGGGTCCAAAGAAGGTAGAAAAAGTGAAGCAACGGCCGATGCCCCGGTGCGTATGTGACATTTAGGTCTTCTTGGGGTTTTTCAATGAGTACCAGAAGTTTATCCGCGGATATGCAAAGAAGGGTGTATCACTACCCCAGCTGTTGAGGAATGATCACCAGTGGGAATGGGCCAAGAAGGAGCACAAGAGCTTCGAGGAGCTCAAGTCTACAATGTGTAATGCTCCGGTCTTAGTGCATATGGATTCCTCCAAGGAGTACGTCATGGCGACCGATGCCATCAAGGTAGTAATGACGTAGGATCACGGAAAGGGGTCGCAACCAATTGTGTATGCATCTCACAAGCTGCGAGGTGTATAGCTTAACTACGCAATCCACACAAAGTATCGCTGGTGGTGATCCATGCCTTCAAGCGCTGGAGGTCCTACCGCGAGCCGCGTTGCTGCGTGGTCTTCGCGGATCAGTATGCCCTAAAGCATTTGAAGACGCAATTGAACCAGAGTCACCAGAAAAACTCGCTAGATGGAGTTCTTAAAAGGAATTCTTGACTACAAGATCCGGTACATGCCTGAGAAGGTGAATCTGGCGGCTCCTCTATCCCAGATTCCAGACTTGAGCTCAACGCCATCTCAGTGCTTATCTGGCCATACATAGCTTGTTCAAGTACGGCTATGGCGTGGACGGGAAGTTCATGGGGGTTTCGCTCAAAGATGCAATGTGGGATGGATTATATTGGCAAAGGGGACAAGAGTGGAGGATTTTCATATCATACTATGCGCCATTGAAGTGATTGATGCTAGAGAAGGCACATGATACCCACTACTCAGATCAATTGAGCTTCGACAAGACACTCGAAGCATTGGCCCGCCAATATTGGTGGCCGTGCATGACAACTGACAGCAAAAGGTTTGTGAGCAGTTACGATGTGTGCCAACATATCAAGGCGCAGAGGACCAAGCCACCTGGAGAGTTGTACCCACTACCTGTGCCTAAGAGGCCATGGACACACATCTTGCATGACTTCATTGGCCGGCTACTCGTGACAAGGCAGGGCAACAACACCGCATTGGTCGTGGTGGATTGGTTCACCAAGATGGCACACATCATCACATGTCCGAAGAGCATCACGGCTGTTGGGAAAACTCAACTCCTCCTCTGTCATGTCATCAAGCTGCATGTAGTACTACAGACAGTGGTCTTACATTGCAATCCACACTTCACTTCATAGTTCTGGAGAAGTCTCAGGGGGAAGCTGGGTCCAAGGGTGCAAGTGACCATCGCATACCACCCACAGAGCGATGGGCAAACCGAGCGTACAAACCAGACATTGGAGTAGCTGATGTGGAGCATGATCCCACTGGATGGAGAGGGTTGGGAGAGGAAGTTCGGAGTGGCAGAGTTTGCTTACAACTTTACAATGTGAGCGTCAACATGGAAGTCACCATTTGAGGTGGTTTATGGCCACCAGCCATTGAGCCCGGCTGCCCTTGCAACGAAAACATCTCTTCCGGCTGTGTAGTAGATTGCTAATGGGTTTTCCACCACATGGGATGTGGTGCAGCAACAGTTGTTGAAGGCATAAAAGCAGCACAAGCAGCAAGAAGATAAACATCAATCTGTGAATGAGTTTCAAGTGGGCGATCAGGTATAGCTGATGGGAGTTGGGAGCCTAAAGTTGAAGCCATGGTGGGTTGGTGTGTTCCGCATTCTGGAGAAGCGGTTTGCACAGTCTTACAAGCTGGAGCTACCAACTCACTGCATCATCCATCAGAAGTTCTACATCTCCCTGCTTTGTGCCTATTGCAACCCCAACATCGTCTCCTAGGATCGTGGGACAGCTTCACCTCCTACTGTTTAGGTTGAAGAGGGTGAGGAGTTTGAGGGAGAGAAGAGTCCGGCAGACCGCCCGAGGGGACATCGATGTGACTTTGTAGTGGAAGGGGTACCCAGCTGAGCACAACACTTGGGAGCCATATGCTAACTTCAACACCGGGTATACCAACACTGTTCTTTAGGAGTATCTCACACGCACTCAGGCATTATGTCCCCAATGGAGAGAGGGTGAATGTAATGAGGTGCATCTGTGTTGTCTAGCCTACTCATGGTCTCACCCGGGTTTTGGGGGCACTTGGGGCATTTTCCGTTTTCCGGATTTTCCGAGAAAAAAAACAAGCGGGAGGTCTAGCTCGACCCCGACGGCTTGCGGCAACAAGGAGGAGGAGGAGTGAGGGAGTGAGCAAGCGAGCGCCAGCATGAGTGTCATGCCAGCGCTAGGGGGCTGTCTTGCATGCAAACTCCACGTGGCATTTTGAACATGCCACACGATGGTGGAATTCCTCCTCTCGACAAGTAGAGTATGGAATACACTATCCGCCGAGGGGCTCTCTCCGATAAAGCCTCTAACAACGGATGCGGTCAACAGTGGCATCAAATACGGTGGTTGTGACCGTGGGACGGTCGTCGCACTTCTGATGGCATGTGCAACACGGCGACCGCACCCACCACGGAGACACACCCGTGGTGACAGCGAGAAACACTGGGCAAACATTGCGGCTCACTGAGAGACAGGGCAGACAAGTATTCACTACATCTCTATTTCCCTAAAGCTCGCAGACCACACGACGACAACGATGAATGGAGCGAGAGCATCCAATTATTTGCAATAGTCCCTTGCAAATAATCCAGTGATGGACAAACACTTGTAAGCGAACAACATTGCTCTCCAGACAAATTGGACAATGGCAACAACTTTTGCGGCAACTGGCGCTACACTAATAAACCTGATGGCCAACCCGTTGACAGACCCCTTGGGCTCGGCAAATCCTATGCCTCCACCGCTGCCCTCTGGGGTGACATCTGGCACGATGGGAGGCACCGGCCAAGAAGCTCGCATTAACGAAGACATGTATTGGAATTTATCAGGAATCGTGAGCCTCAACATCCATCTGCTCCAACAACGTGATGTGGAAATAGAGGGACTTAAAATCTCCTGTGCGTGAGAAGTAGTACTCATCGATAGAAACATCCGAATCTCAAGTGAATCCCAAATTTGACTGGCATTCCCTGAGTCATACGGTCTTACAAATAGAAAAAACAGATGGTCAGGATGTGGCTGGCGAGTTTGGAGGTGTACTTTACCGCTAGTGGAGTCAACAACAACAAGAAGAAGATTGGCCTCATGGCTTTCCTTTTGCGTGGCACTACTTTAAGTTGGTGGTCTGATCTAAAGGCCATCCCATGGCAGTAGGAGACTGACGCAGATGGATCAACAGCTTAGGCGGCCTTTCTCACATCGTTGACCACAGCTGTACTGTCTCTTGAGCAGATCAATCGGACATGGCATGATTTTCTCACGTCACCAGAAACAAAAAGTGAGTTCGCACGTGCTATGCGTGCCCACTTTGGAACTGAATGGGAAGTTTGAAGCATGGTACATGCTCCAATGCCTATATTAGTACTCCACCGTGGTAGAGTATATGTGACGATTCTACAAAATCATCACCGACAGCGACCTTCTCCTCGACGATCTCCGTTTCTATGATGACAACGGCCTCGAGTGAGATATTCTCTGATCAGTCACCATTTCAAGCATTAAGAATAATCTTTTATGAATTATCACAGTAGTCTATCACATCGATAGCGCCATCTACAATGTTCAGATGCAGGACTCCAATGGTTGGCGATTCCAAATCCACACTTTGTACTGTGGTGGAGGAAAATCACAGTAAAAAAACCTTGTTCATAATAGAGATTAATGCCTCCAATGAACAGGATCAACGGCTCTGCTAGACTTGTAGAAACCGTAGTCATATCTGGCACGATTTTTATAAATGAAAGTAGCAAGCTAAAAAGGGGGAGAGCCACAGTGGAAAAATGAGGAGTCGGGCAACGGTAAAGGGCAACAGTGGACACCGAGGGTCTTTTCTAGTCATAAGAAAAAAGTGCCAACCAACTGCATTTCTGAGGGTTCCAAAGATCCTAATGTTCAACGAGGGATACGAAGATGACCCACCGACGATACTGCTATGGATGCTTTGGAGCGGTTGTAAAAGTTGTAGAATGGTACCGACACTTCTAGACGAAGGAGCTTCTCACGGTTTCTTAAGCAATGACATGGTTCAGAAGCTAGGTTTGCAGACTGAAGTAGGGACGATTGAAGGAAAATGGTCGATGGATGTCTGCACATTCATCGACTTCATGAACCTCTCCAACTGTAAATCAAATATATGCACTACATGAGGGTCTGGAGGACTTGCCCAATGAGCGATTACAAAATCATCCTTGGGCGATATTTCTTGTATTGGCATAATTCGCATGTGGGATGGTGTAGAGAATTTGTTTACATCTGCATTACTAGCAAAAAATAAAATCTGCCTCCGATCGAGCGATGTACGGTGCAACGACGGTTATGGAAAGTAGCAGAGTTGGAAGCACCCGAGGAAGCAGCCGCAAAACTCCAACTCATATCTTTAGACATGGCCAAGAGATATCTGCGACACGGAGCTCAAGCGTGGCTAGTCCACATGGATACCAAGAAAGCAGAAGAAGTCACTATTTCCAAGGTGACCACATTGGTCTTGACACTTGAAGAGTTTGCAAATGTTTTGGAGGATTTTGAACCACTTGTCGAGGATTTCAAGGGATTTGTTATAAAAAGGCTACCCCGATAGCTAACTCTGTAGTAAAACATCCACCACCAAATAGATTTAAAGCTAGATAGTAGTCTGAAAATGAATAGGATCATTCGAATGAGCGACCATGAGTTGACTGGACTCTAGAAGCGACTAGACAAGATGATTGGTTAGGGGTTCATCGGACCTTCCACGTCACCCTATGTGGCACCTGTACTTTTTGTAGAAAACAAACAGGGGATATGCAGATGTTTGTTAACTACCGAGTGTTGAACACCATCACCATTATGAACCGCTACCCTGATCCACAAGCAGATAAACTTTTTGACCAACCCCACGGGGCCTGAATTACTAGCATAATTGAATCATGTATCGGCTATTACCACATCCACATATCTGGTATTTAAGTCAAGAATACGGAGTTCCGTACCAGATTCGTGCAATCGGAGTTCACGGTCATGCTCTTTGAACTCACAAATGCTCGTGTACCATTTATGGTGGTGATAAAGAATGTTTTCCGTCCGTACCTCGACAACCTTGTCGTCATTTACTTCGACGACATCCTATTATACATCTGAACCATGGATGATTTCAATTAACATCTCTGAAAAGTTCTCAAAACTTTACAAAGAGATCAGTTTTTGCCGAAAAACCTCCAGATGTGACTTCGGTTGTCGTTCAATCAAGTTTTGGGCAACATCATCGACGGAAGACGGATCACCATAAACCTGGAACCGGTGGAGGCGGTCGCTGATTGGCCGACACCGACCAATGTTTGGGACATCCGAGTGTTTTTAAACTTCTGTAACTATTATCGTCGACTGATAAAGTATCACGCCCTTAGTGTCAACGCCTCTCTCTGATCTTACTCGTAAAACCACCAAATGGAACAGGAGGGACAACAAACAAGAAGCCGTCAACTCTTTGAGAAATGCTCTGACCTCGGCTCCAGCCTTACGATTGATAGATCCAATGGTGGAATACATCATGGCCACCGGCGCGTCCGATCGAATCATCGGGGTTGTTCTCCTCCAAGACAATAGTGGTGGAGGACAACCGGTGGCGTACATGTCACAAAAACCACATAGGTCAAAACTCAACTACGCGTTGTATGAGGAATAAGTATTTGCAGTCATGCACATTTTCAAGACATGGCCGTGCTACTTGGAATTCTGGTGATGCATTGCCTGCGCTGACCATTACGCACTAAAATACCTCAAGAATCGGCCAAATCTCAGTCGTTGGCAAATTTGATGGATGAAGTTCCTCGAGTCCAACTTCGACTACGGCATTGAGTTCCGACTTAGGGAAACTAGTCCGGCGGATTCTCTCAGTCTGTGACCAGAATTGATGGCCGAGATCATCATGCTACTCGTCTAACAAGATCTGTACATTGTGAGGCTGTTTGCGAAGGATTACGAGGAGTTCGAAGGGTACAAGAAAAGTCAAGTTCAGGTTCAACAGCCCCTACTTGTGATGGTGATTCACTCACCACATCATCGTACCACCGAACAAATAATCATGGAGAATGTTATTGGAGGAATGCCACAACACCAGTCTAGGTGGACACTTTGGCGACAACAAGATGCTCAAAGAGCGAGCGAAGTACTACTGGTGAGACAAAATGTAGGCCAATGTGGCGGCCTTCTACAAATCGTGGAACACCTATCAACGAAAAGTATCTCATTGTAAAAGACCGCCAGGATTACTCCAACCACTTCATGTTCCGTGGGTCGGCATCAGCATGGACTTCGTGACGGGATTGTCCACCAGCCTTGATGGTCATGGCGTTATCCTTGTGGTGATGGACAAATTTTTGAAAATTTCACAGTTTGTCCTGACGATGACCGCCGTCACTGTAGAAGGAATAACATGACTGTTCTCAAACCAGATCGTATGGCAACACGAAGTTCTGCATACCATTATTAGCAAAAGAGACGACCATTTCACTAGAATTTTTGGCGCGGATTGTTGACATGTCACGGCAGTCAGATCCATCTATCAACGGTGCCCCATCCTCAAATGGACGAAAAAACCGACCGGACTAATGAGACGCTCGAACAGCTTCTCTGCACTCTGTGCAAGCTGCACGACAGCCTTTGGACAGCCAAACTGCGGATCATCGAACTCGCATACAACTCTGCCACTTCCTACGTAACAGGTAAAATTTCAATCAAAGTGGTCTACAAAAAGCGCCATGCCACGCCAGCACTGCTACAGAGTCAGAGCAACATTCTCATGGTGACATCCACTATAGAGACTTTATCAGCGTTTGGGAATAATCTCGTTAGGCTCTAACAAATACTCAAGTAGCTTTGAAGTGAGCGGCTGACTGACATATCATTGATGTGCTGGCGATCGCTTCCCTCTCAACTTAGCAAACATCAAACATCGAGGGCTGGACTTTGCAAAGCTCAACCTCTACTGGTTGGGGCCGTTTGAGATCAAGAAAATGCAAACCCCTGCCGTTGCTCGCCTTTACCTACCTCATAGCATGGAGATCCACCCTGTCTTCCACATCAGCAAGCTCAAGTACTACCGGGACCCGAGTAATAATTTCCTTGGTAGAGACATTGCACCCGCACCTCCTGTTCGAGTGGACGAAAATACAGAGTACGTCATTGAAGACATCCTCGGACAACGCCATGGAAAATAATGGAGTATCTGGTCAAGTGGCCTGGTTATGATGCCACAAGAACAACTGGGAGTATTGTAACTACCTCTGAGACGCCAATAATCTGATTGATGTCGACGTCTACTTACGCGCTCGGGCATCATGGCTAAGGGGGGAGGCGGGGTAAGTGCTACGTCCCTGACTAACATGAGTCCTTAAACTCTATAGCGGGAGGCCAGTTCGGCCCTCCTTCCTCGCTGAAGCGAGGGGTGGTTGCGCACCACCCCTTGCGTCAGCGAGGGGTGGCCGACGGCCAGCACTTCGCTGGCTGCTGGCCAGCTGGCTGCCGGCTGGCTGGGCGGCTGGTGGCCGGCCAAGTGACCGGCCGGCCACCAGCCGGCCAGCCGCCAGCTGCTGATGGCGTCCTCAGCCGCATCTGCGGCTGAGGGGCCATGAGGGCCTCGAGGGTGAGGCCTTGTGGCCTCGTACCCTAGCCCCCGCTCGTCCTCCTCACAAGCGAGCGAGCGAGGACAAGGGAGGGGGAGGATGGATGAGGGACGAGAGATGTGAGGTGGTCATGGTGCAAAATTGTCATCGTGCCTTGCACGCGACGATTTTGTGCTAGAACATCAGAAACTTAAATCAAAGTTTGTTTGCGACAAAATTTGACATAAAATAAAGGAACAACTCGTGCGAACGCACGAGTTTGAGGTAAAAACTCCCGGTTTCAGTCCCAAAACCAGGAAAACGGTCAAAAACAAAAATGGGCCTTCGGAGACTCAAAATATTCGAATTTCCCTGCTCTGGGTCATTTATGATGATTACCCATCAGTCTTGCCAAGGGAATAAACCCCTGACGCGGACTAAGAACGACATTTTGCGAACTCCAACGACAACTTTAGAGCAGGTACTGGAGGTTCCGACCCGTTACAGTGGTTCTCAGAGCCAAACGACCCCTGCGGCCAAGGGTTTGACAGAAACGGAGGCTATGTCATGTATAAAACGTCGTCGGTAGCTGCAAGTAGAAGTAAAAATACCAGAAGGGACTACGACATCTATACCTCACGGATTGAAGTGTCGTAAAGTACGTTGGAGAGCTAGAAAGGAGCTCTACTTGATGGAGCCTCTTCCTTCCAGCCTCTCCTCACTTCCAGGGAGCTAGGAGGATTTTTATGGGACAGAGTGGGGAGTTTCCACCCCCCAAAACCACCAAACATTCCCCATTTTCAAGGCTCCTTCGAAACCCCTTCAACCAAAAATTGGAAAAGTAACTCTTTCCAAAACCAGAGGCTCTCACAACCTGAGACGCCAAGAAAAAGATCAAGAAAAGGAGGCCCACGGATTTTTTTTGTTGGAGGCCTCTCTACCGCCGTGGGGCACAAGGGAGCTGCCGCCAAGGAACGCAAGAGGCGTCAAAGAAGTGAAGAGGAGACCAAGGAAGACAAGAAGACACAAGGAAGACAAGTGCGAAGGAGTTGAATGAATTTGTAGTAATCCTCTCCTATCATTTGCCCTTGTTTTGTGTGCGAAACTTACGTGTCTTGTCATTTCCTTGTGTACTAATTTTCTGTTTTTCTAAATACTAGTCGTACCAATTGTCACGAGTTATGGCTTAGGAACGCTGGTTTACAAAGCCAC
Organism: Penium margaritaceum; assembly: GCA_023375785.1. NCBI lineage: Eukaryota > Viridiplantae > Streptophyta > Zygnematophyceae > Desmidiales > Peniaceae > Penium > Penium margaritaceum. The sequence continues at coordinate 456,048 of SZWC01000116.1, read as the reverse complement.
GCCCTTGTGCCGACCGTGGCAGCCTAGGAAATATAAATTAAATCTATAATTGCATCACCGATCGTGAGAGCAAGGGGACTTTGGGTGGTAATTCCTCTTTGAAGTGGTGGGTGATCCTCACAACGGTCTGCACGTGCAGGTTGCACAGGTGACGAGATGGCAAGTTTCCCGACCGTCCAAGACCAACAAGGGCAAGGTGGTGACGGCCTCACCACACGCCCTCGGTGGAATCCAGATTTTGGGAGCCACCGCCGTGAGCACGGTTGCCAAACCAAAGGCAAACATACCACCGAAGGCAACCGACGCCAACCTCGGCGACACCGAGAAGCATGCGGAAGCCAGAAAAGTGCTCAACAAGCACGTCAATACACACGTGGAGGACCCCCACGCAACGGACGACACGCTCAAGGAAGACCACCCGGGTGTGGACCCCGACAAAAACCACGACGCCCACGATGGCGAAGGCGACGAGGATAACAATCATCGCCATCGTCGTGTGGCGAATTCGAGCGATCACTCGAGAAGGGCAGGATGCTCACTAAATCGCCACAAGTTGCCGAAAACAGCGAGGCTGCGGAGAGCAGCAAAGGCACCAAAAGCAGTCACGCGGGAAGATCCCACGAGAATGAGCCGGACGACGTCGCCGCGAAGGCAATTCGTGATGACCGCCGCAGGCTTGCTGATTGGCCGCCGATGTGGCCGGCCGACTCAAGATCACCACTGATGATAGATGTGTGGCACCACCCAGAGGTGTGGGGGCGGACCCCCCTTCCTACGATGTGGCCGCAATGGGGTAGACCAGCGTCCACTCGAGCATCGTCGCTGACAATAGCCTCCTCCGGAAGGTAGGACTCCTTGGAGACGTGTACGCGAGCCTCACCCTCCTACAGTGAGTAGAGGTGTATGGACAACGTGAGGCCTTGGAGGCTATCGTCGATGCTCTGATGACATCAGAGCTGAATTTTGCACTCATCAAACTGCTAGCCCACGGTGGGCAGAGCATCACAGACCTCAGTCGTGATCGCCAGCTGTGTCTCCTGGCCATCCATGAGGCAAGCCACCAATACGACGTCCTCAAAAAAGCGTTGCAGAGCATGATCCAGGTGTGGATGCAATAGCAAGTGCAGCGAGTAGTAGGTGCTGATGCCACTACCGGTGGCAACGACGACTTGCCTACCTCGATGACGTCGGGGCTGGTCATGAACACGTCCTTCCTCTAAAGCGTGGAGATCTTCCGGAAGGACGTGAAGCTGACTGACTGGCTGAATCGCATGGAGCACGTTTTACGTGTCCACAAGGCTCCAGTCAGTCAGTGGGATAACCTTGGCACAAAACGGCTTGAAGACAAGCTCTTCAAGTATGTGGTCAAGGAGTGTGGTGCATAGCAGCCGCAACTCGAGTGGCAGTCCATGCCGTGGGAGGCCTTCTGCGCGATCATGTGTAAGAAGTGCACCGAGTGTGAGGAGGCGCAGCGTGCATTCCACAAGATCGAGGACTTCAAGCAGCTGGGTAGCTCGCTCAAAGCCTTCTTGAGCAAGTTCACCGCACTCGTGGAGGAAGCTAAAAGCTTCACCGAGGGCGATGGGACTCGGATCTTCAAGTACCCAGAGTACATGCTACTAGAGTACTTGCGTGATGGTCTTTTCAGCGAGAAGCTGAAGGATAAGACCACCACAACAGCAACCGGCCAGGCTTGGACAAGTAGGAGGACGTTGCGGGGCTACATGAGTGAAGTGTATTTGGTGAACCCGAAGCACTCCTCGGACGCGTGGCCAAATGCGCATGCATAGCAAGGCCGCGACATGCGCATGGCCACTGCGGGGGCTGGAGGAGCAGTCGGGGAGCAGGGAGGGGCCAAGGGCAAGCAGCCCGTAAACCCTCTAGTCAAGAAGACTGGCGGGCACAAGATCCTAAACCACAAGCGCAGCCACAACAATGACGAGCTGCAAGCGGCGCGTGAGCGTCGCAACACAGCCTTCCGTGACGGACTCTGCCACAACTAGATGTAGCTGGGCCACTGTAGGACTCAGTGTCATGAGGCTACTGGTGGTGGACAAGAGGTCGCGGTGTTAGCCGCAACAGCATCACCGCGTGGGGATGTTGCAAAAGGAGGTCATTGAAAAGTCCGTGGACAGGGCCGCGGTCGCGGCAATGGATCCGGCAGCAGTGCTGTGGTGCGGGTTTTCTCCAACCCTAAGTGACGCTAGTGGGGACCACTCAGGGAAAAAACTAGATCAGGAGTGTGGGTTCATATTTTCTAACGAGGATGTTAAACAAATTGAGCTTTTGACGAGTTTAAACTTCTTTTGTTTTCTTCCCTCTTGTTGAACCTCATTCTACGCTTGACGACCGTCATTACCCACTAAACCTTGCATGCTTGGTCAAGATGCGTGATCAGACATACTTAGTGGTGGCGACACCAACCACTGTGTAAGATTTGTGTGATGAAGTAATTGAAGCAAACACTCTCAAAGCGATGAGTTCAATCACGTTCATTGTACCTTTGGTTGACAACTTTGACCCAGTCAAATTTCAAGACTGGAAGGTGCTAGCCAAATTTACACATGCCCACGTGACGTGGACTTGAGTAGGTGAATCATGGGAGCTACGGCGTCTACCATCTAGATTCTATGTTTATCACAAGCTCGGCCTGCCATCGTCGATCCTGTTCACTCAAAAGCGTGGGTGCAACATGACAAAGCAGTTCGAAGGACACCTACCTAGTGCTCCCTTGAAAGTACTTGCTGACACTGGATATGACTCCTTTGTTAGCCTTGGTTTTGCCCGACCGGTTTGCTTGAAGTACGAGCCATCGAACGGTGTAGTTGTCGTTGGTGACAACCGTACAATACCCGTGATCAGTACTTGTAAAGCGAAAATTTATTAATGGGTACACACAGAGTGTCAAGATGAAGGTATTCAACCTTCTTGACTTGCTTGACGTGGTGCTAGGTGATCCTTGGCTCCATGAAAACAAGGCTGTAATGTGCTTTGAATCAAAGCGTTTAATCCTCCGAAAAGGACAGCATCGCTTTACGTTGATTCCGAGTACGTAATTGTCACCGACCCGACTCAAAGTCCATGCTAGCTTGACTGTGATGCGGGTGAAGAGATGTATTTGACAAGGTTGTCGACACTTATCGGCTCAGCTGTAGAAAGTGGAGGATGACGGGAAGGAATACATGCCACAAGAGATCAAATCTCTATTGGCGGAGTTCTCGGATGTATTCCAAGACCCACCGGCTGGACTTCCACCAGAACGGCACATGGGCTACACGATTTTGCTACAACCGGAGGCGACTCCTCCGTTCAGACCCATGTGTCGCCTTAGTCTAACAGAAAGGCGAGAAGCCAAATGCCAAATCAAATAGTACCTTGCAAAAGGATGGATTGAGCCGAGTAGCTTGCCGTACGGTGCGCCGATCCTTTGTGAACAACAAGGGTGGTGTTTTACGTATGCGCATGGACTACCATGCGTGGAACAAGCTGACGGTGAGATGTGGACCCCCTTACCACGGATTGAGAACTTGTCTGATCAACTCCAAGGGACAAACATATTTTTGTCCTTGGATTTGTCTCAAGGGTACCATGAAATCCGCATCACGGAAGATGATGTACCCAGCTGCTCGGAGATTTCGATATTAAATATTTTTGGCCTAGTTGAACTTCATCGAATTTGACTTGCATGATGAGTTCAAAAGATTATGAAATTATTCCTAGAAGGCATTTGTCGGATTCATGGGACCACCTATGGATTTTAGGTTCAAGTATTTAGGGCTATTAGTTTTCTAGTTTTTTCGTTTGGGAGTTTTTGTACTGGATAGAAAAAGGTGAACGAGAAGATCCACGAGTTCGAACTTCGTAGTTTGCATTGAGGTGTTCAAAGAGTCAAACATGCGAGTTCGCGCAGTGGTTTTTGGAAAGTCAAACTTACAAGTGGCGATAGAAGGTGTTGCATGTGTGCGCATCATGTTCACTCAACACCTTACGTGGCCACCGATAGGCTTGATTTTCCAAATATCGCATTAACAGTTCGGCCACATCAGAATTGCCGAACTTTATGAGGTCTAGGTGCTTTTCAACCAGTTCACACCGTCGAAATCATGTAACGCGAAAAACGTGAACCAGCCCATGCGTCAAAATCAAGAGACAACCAAGGTAGTGCTGGTCGAATTCAACGGAACACCTAATCTATTAAACCCAGGTCGAATTTAAGGAACACTAAATTCAAAAAAAACTTGACGTCGAATTCAATGAGTAGCAGGGTACCCAAAATCCCATTTCGAATGCACATGGGACACTATCAGTTCCAGGTGGTATGCTTCGGGCTTACAATTGCCCCGGCAACGTTCCAAGGAGAAATGAACTGAATGTTCGCCAAGCAACTCAGTCAGTTCGTCTTGGTTTATCTAGACGACATCTTAGTTTTCTCCAAATCAATAGAAGAGCACGTAGAACATCTGTGCAAAATCCTTATAATCCTTTGGGAATAGAGGTTCTATGCGAAAGTGAGCAAGTGCAAGTTTTCACAAGATGAGCTCGAATACCTTGGACACTTCGTCGGCAAGGATGACATCCGTGTCAACCCACAAAAGGTCCAAGCTTTGGTGGATTGGCCACGCCCAGAAATTGTTGGGCAGATTCGGTCTTTCATTGGCCTAGCAAACCACTTTCAACGGTCTATGCAAGGGTATTCGACCTTGGTAGCACCGTTAATCAGGCTTACGCAAAAAGACTTGTGTTGGGAATGGACATCTGATTGCGAGAACGCCTTTTTAAAAGTCAAAGAGCTTCTATCCATAATGTCCGTCCTAGCTTTCCCAGATCCATCGCAACCATGGAAAGTTTGATGCGATACGTCGGTAGTAGGACTCAAAGCTGTCCTCATGCAAAACAGTCACCCAGTTGCGTATGAGAGCCAGAAGCTCATCCCAGTAGAAGCGCGGTACAAGACTGGGAATCAAGAGGTCTTAATGGTACTACACGCTTTCAAGATGTGGCGTTGCTACCTCGAGGGTGCTGAAGGGGGTGTGACGGTCATGACCGACCACAACCCATTGTTTTTTTTTTGAAACGCAACTAAACCTGTCAAGACAACAGGGACATTGGAGTGAATAACTGAGCTGATTCTCATTCACATGAGAATATCGGCCATGACGCATCAATGTGGCCGATCCACTAAGCCGACTGCCAGTGGACATTTAAGTAACCACCAAGGCCGGTGGGTGTTTTATGGCCATTGTGAAAGCAATCGTGCAAACACTGGAGCCCCCTGCACCTTTTTAGCAACCACCTCGAGAGATCATCCACTATACCAGTTTTGTCAACAGAATCTTGATGGGATATTGTATGGATTCTTGATTTCAAGACTCTCATAACCTAGAGAAGTGCGGATTGGTGGAAGGTGCATGAATCTTTTGGCACGGAGAACAAGTTGTCGTGCCAGACTCGGGAGACCTTTGACCGAAGACTGTCTCCCAGTTCCACGACCCGCCGGTCTCAGGTCATGTGGGACCTTGAAAGACCGGACAGGCAATCTCGGACCACTATTGGTGGGCAGGATGGAGTGTCGATGTCCATAAGTATTGCATGACATGCGACCCATGTCTTCAGAATGAAGCTAGTAACAAGAAGTCTATTGGACTTCTCAAACAACTTCCTTTTCCTATGACTCCATGGGAGTGCATTAGCATGGACTTCATTACTGATCTTCTGGACAGGGCCTGTGACCACGATGCAATACTAGTGGTCGTAGATCTACTGACGAAAATGACACACTTCATTCCTACAACCACTGGTGTGAACACAGAGGAGACTGTTCGTATTTTCTTTGAGGGTGTCGTAAAGTACCAGGGCTTGCAGTTGCACATTATCTTCGATCGAGATACAAAATTTTCTAGTAAGTTTTGGCAAAAGATACATGAGTACTTTGGCAGCGAGTCGTAAATGTAAAAAGCGCTTCACCCTTAAACTGACGAAAAAACAGAGCGCATGAACTGCACTCTTGAACAAATGTTCCGCATGTACGTGGACCCTGCCATGACTGACTGGGACGAATTCCTAGAACCGCCAGAATATACAGTGAAAAACTCGGTGAACGAGTCTACACAGTTCATACCGTCTGTGTTGAACAATGGTTGGAATCCAATGGTACCCTCTTCGTTGGTGAAGAGTGGTAATACAGGAGGGCAGGTTCCTCTTGCTCAAGCCTTTTCCATGTGCATAGACTTCTTGTTATAGGAGGCGAAGGGTCACCTTCAAGCTACTCGGCAACAACAGAAGGCATATGCCAATAAAAGTAGCCGTGAGGTCTCGTTGACATCAGTGACAAGGTGTTTCTTGGCACTAAGAATCTTTGGCTGAAGTCGCCAGGGGTGCAAAAACGTTTACCGAAGTGGATTGGGCCTTTTCCCATCATTGCATGCATCGTGCCAGTGGCATACCGATTGCTGCTTCCGCCGAGTATGAAGATACATGACGTGTTTCATGTGAGCCTGTGGGCTCCATACACGGGAGAGGGAACTATTAAACAACCACCGACAGTCCTTGCTGCCAACGTCCAACACGAGGTTCTTCACCTACTCCAGCACCAAGAGCGTTCTCTCCGGTCGCGAGTCATTGGGGAATACCTCGTTCATTGGGTCGGGTGTGGACCTGAACATAACGCATGGGAGCCCGAATCTCGGTTGCCCACAGGGGTGGTCAACGAGTATTGGAGCGAGCTGGCAGCTCGCACAGATCGACGCGTGTCAGGGGACACCACCTAAATGTAGAAAGAGTGAACAATATTCCCGCCGGACGGCATTCCTATACTGCGACCATAGGAGGTTGGGGACGCCCAACATGGTTGTCGCACGGACGCTCCAGCCTAAAGGGGGAGGCCGCTAGCCATCCTGACCGACAAATTGCAGCTTAGGTCCAAGTACCATGCACGTGTTTGTGTTTAGCTGGTGATTGAAATTATTGATTTTCTTTCACAAAGTTGATGACTCACTAACTGACAATCCTGCTTGTTGTTCATGAACCGAGACGGTTCATAAGAAGTGGGGATGAATGTAGCAGGAGGGCCGGTTCGGCCCTCCCTCCTCGCTGAAGCAAGGGGTGGCTGCGCACCACCCCTCATGTCAGTGAGGGCTGGCCAACGGCAAGCACTTTGCTGGCCGCCCGCCAGCTGGCTGCCGGCCGACTGTGCGGCCAGCCAAGTGACCGGCCGGCCACAAGCCGGCCAGCCGCCAGCCGCCGATCGCGGCCTCAGCCGGATCAGTGGATGAGGGGCCACGAGGGCCTCGAGGGAGAGACCTTGTGGCCTCTTACCATAGCCCTCACTCGCCCTCCTTGCAAGCGAGCGAGAGAGGACGATGGAAGAGGACGAGGGACGAGAGACGAGAGATGTGAGGTGGTCCTAGCGCGATATTGCCAACGTGCCTCGCATGCGATGATTTCACACCAGAACATCAAAAAAGTAAATCGAAGTTCGTTTGTGACAAACTTCAACATAAAATAAAGGAATTACTCGTGCGAACACACGGGTTCAAGGTAAAACCCCCTGGTTTGGGTCCTAAAACCAGGGATATGGTTACATACGGAAATGAGCCTCTAGAGACTCAAAATATTTTTGTCCCCCTTCTCCGGGTCGTTGATGACGATTGCCCCTCAGTCCTGCAACAGGGGGAAACCCCTGACACGGAGTGAGAACGCCAGTCTGCGAAATTTGATGACGACTTCAGAGTAGGAGCTGGAGGTTCCGGCCCGTTACAAACTCCGTATGTGGGCATTCTTACCTTTACATCTGTAGACCTCTGTGTGTTGACCTTAAGATTTTTACGCCAACATGCTGAGGGGATTCTGGCCACTGTCTCGACTTGCGGGACTCCATTTTAGAAGGTTCTGAAAACTTCAACCACTTTCTCGAAAGGTTGACCGAACTATCATGGACAATATCGATGTTTCGATATTTTTCCGTCTGCATCTTGATGATGCTAGACTTTTATAGAACAACATCTTGATATTCTTTAAGTACCCCGACTTCTCCGTGGAGATTCTGGAAGCAGCCACTCATGCAACGACCTCGTACGCGTCACTCGGCTTAAGCAACGAGGACCCAACATATGCCTCATTGTGTGTTACCATGTCCCTAATGTACACGAGTCCCTAAAACTTGCGAGTGTGCATTTCTTCTCTTATGTTTATGGCCCACCATGCAGTGACTTCAGGATTTTTACGCCGATCGGGCGAGAGAATTTTGACCAAATGCCATGACGTTTGGTATTCTGTTCCAGAAGTTTCATACAACTTTTACCACTTTCCAAAATGTTTGACCAAATTGCCGTGAACCATATCAATGTTTCCATAATGTTCAATAAAGAAGCGTCGCGATATTCTCGAAGCCCCCTGACTTCTCGGCGGAGCTTCTCAGATCCACCACTCACAACGTGACCTCGCAAGCGTCGCTCAGCTCGAAAGCTGATGACCTGAATTATGCCTCATTCTTATTCTTGGAATTGCATATATGTATTTGACACACTCAAAACTTGTCATCAAAGTACAAATACTGCTTAATACAAGTTATCCAGCTGTCCCAGACTCCTGAATCATCGCTTTTCCCGCACCTCATCCTGTAAACCACCTACGTTCCGCTCGGCGTAACACTTGGTATGAGCGCGATGTGGCACTGGAGGGGCAACCGGCACACCAAAATCTGGCAACAACCTCACACGATTCATCAGCGCATCTCCACCATTCTAAAGATTGCATACTTCGCGACGAGAATGGTGAACACAATGAGCGCACCCGCAGCAAGTACGAGTTCCCTGTGAGTACTCCGACAACGACATATCAACAACACGCAAACAACGATGCTCTACGTGCAAACCAGGCAGCAACAACAACTTTTGTTGTTGTTGCGGCATCAAAGAGTCCCATGGAAAATCCGGTGATGGACCCCTCAGGCTCGGAAACCCCCCCCCCCCCCCACAGCCTGTTGGGTCGACACATGGCATAATGGGATGCACTGGCCGACAAGCGCGAATCAACAAAGACATGTACCAGAAAATCTGGGGACTCTAGAGCCTCAATACCCATCTTCTTCAACAACTCAACGCGGTGATGGAGGAGCTTTAAGTTTCTCGTGCGCGTGAATCAGTGCTCACCGAGAGAAATATGCAACTCGTGATTGAATCCTAGATTTGACCAGCACTCCCTAAGCCGTTGATCCCGCAAACTCTAAGGGACCAACGGTCAGGATGTGGCTGATGATTTTGGAGGTGTAATTCATCGCTGCTGGGGTCAAAAATGACAAAAAGATAATTGAACTTGCACTATCGCTTTTGTGTGGCATGGCTTTGAGTAGGTGGTCCAATCTAAGGCCGTCCAATGGCAGTAGGAGACCTACAGAGTAGGATCCACGGCTCACGCGACCGCTCTCAGATGGTCGACTGCAGGCGTACTGCCTCTTGAGCAAATAAATCTGATGTGGCACAACTCTTTGACGCCACCAAAAATGTGGAGCGAATTTGCGACGCTCCCCTCGCCCGCTTTAGGAAGCTGAATGAGAAGTCTGACACACTGCTGTGATACACTAATGTGTGGTAGTGACCCCAGACCCGATAAGTAGACCTTTTACTACAACAAAGGCCTCAATCAAGACATTCGGTGAGAAATTGCAATTTTTGGCATCCAAGACGACATTCTACGAATGATCCCAGCAGCTGACCGCATCGACAGTGCCGAGTACAATGCTCAGATGCAATAATCCAACGACCGGTGACCCCATGGCGACAATCCTTATCGCGGCAGAGGGAAGTTCCAGTCGGTGGAAGCCTCGTATCTGATGGAGATTGATGCCATCAATCAGTGCAATCAAAGGCTCTTATGGACTTGGAAAAAATTGGGTCATATCTTGCATTACTGCCAAAAGCGGCATCAACAAGACAAAAAGGGGCGGAAGTCACAGAAAAAGAGCAAATGGTCAGGAAACGGCAAAGGGCAAGAGTGGATGGCGAGGCACCTGTCCGGTCGGAAAGTTTTGTGCCAACCGATCGCCCATCTGAGTGGCTCACATTGTTGCAGACGAGAGTCCTGAGATTGCAAAGTTCAACGAGGAGTACGAGGACGGCCAACAGACAGTATTTTTGCGAGTGCAACTGAGGGGTTGTACGATTCGTAGAACAATACAGATACCATTGGATGGAGGAGCTTCTCAAGGTTTTGTCCATGACAACATGATCCTTAATTTGGGTTTGCAGACCAAACCAGGAGTGTTTGAAGGAGAAACCATTGATGGACGATTGCAGATCCGTCAACTTTGCGAACCCCTCCAACATCAAATTGGAGATCTACATGACGTAACGGTGTGGAGGACTTTCTCAATGAGTGACCACAAACCATCTTCGGACGAGATTTCTTCTGCTAGTATAATCTGCAGGTTGAATGGAAAAGTGGTACAATTATGGTCAGCTTTAATGGCAGAAGGCGACACTTGCCTCTGGTCGAGCGACCCACACTGTAGTGGTGGTTACAGGAATCAGAATAGCTAGAAGCAGCAGAGGAAGTTACAGTTGCCACAAAATGCCAACCGATATCTCTAGACATGGCCAAGCAATACCTGAAGTGTGGAGCTCAAGCGTGGCTGGTCCACGTGGAAGCAAGCGAAGCAGAAGAAATCGTAGCTTCTGAAGTGACATCAACGACGTTGACACCTAAGAATTTTCCAGCAGTACCAACAGAGTTTGCGGGGCTAATTGAGGAGTTCAAAAGGTTTTTTTTTCCAACAAAACATTCTGAGAATTACTACTTAAACACAACATTGACCATGAGATAGACCCGAAGCCGGGCAGCAGACCGACGGTGACGAGGACCTATCGGATGAGCGATCACGAGGTGACCAAACTCAAGAAGCAACTGGATGATATGCTTGGACAGTGGTTCATCCGACCCTCCACGTCACCCTATGTAGCACTAATGCTTTTTGTTAAAAGGAAAATAAGAGAGATGCGGATGTGCATGGGTGTTGGAGTGTTGAAAGACACCACCATGAAGAACCGCTACATCCTCCTGCGAGGAAATGAACTTTTCGACCAACTCGTCCAGGCCTGAATTTTCAGCAAAATCGACCTACACAACGGCTATCATCAGATCTGCGTATCAGATAAGAACATCGAGAAGACAACACTCTGCAGCAAATATGTACACTTTGAGTTCATGGTCATGCCGTTTGGAGTCACGAATGTCCCCATAATACTTATGGCGGTGATGAACAACATTTTGTGCTCGTACCTCGATGACTTTGTCGTCGTGTATCTCGATGGCATCTTGGTGTAAAAGCGCACCCTAGAGGAACACAATGGAAACCTCTGAAAAGTTCTTAATTTTTACGAGGAAATAAATTCTTCGTAAAACTCTCAAAATGTGACTCTGGTCGCTGTTCAGTCGAGTTTTTGGGCCACATCATCGACGACAGATGGATCACCGTGGACTCGAAAAGGGTGGAAGAGGTCTCTAATTGGCTGAAACCCACAAATTTTTGGGACTCCCAGGTATTTTGAGGTTTCTGTAACTACTACTGGTGTATTGTAAAGGACTATGCATGGGTGCCAGCGCCTCTCTCAGATCTTGCCTGGAAAGTACCGAGTGGAGTTGGGAGGAAAGCGAAGAAGAAGTGTTCAACTCTTTGAGAAACGCTCTGACCTCGGCGCCAACCTTACGATCGACAGATCCAATGGTGGATTGCATCATGGACACCAACCCGTCCAATCAAGCCATCGTAGTTGTTCTCTTTAAGACAACGGCGGTGGATAAAAACCGGTCGCGCACATGTCAATAAAACTATGAGGACCTGAACCGAACTACGTGGTGTACGAGAAGGAAATGCTCGTAGTCATGCACGTGTTCAATACATGGTGGTACTGCTTGGAATGCTGGCGATGCATCGTTCGCACCGACCATCACATCCTGAAATGTCTCAATATATAGCTAAATCAAAGCCGTTGAAAAACTCAATGGATGGAGGTCCTTGAGTCCAACTTCGAAAACGACATCGAGCACCGGCCTGGAAAAAAATAAATTCGGCAGTTGCTCTAATTTGGCGACCATAGTTGATGGCTTAGATCAGCACGTTGCTCGTTGAAGGAGACCCGTGCCTCACGAGGTTGTTCCTGAAGGGTTATGAGGAGTTCGGCGAGTATGACAAAACTTAGTTTTGGTTCGACCCTTACAGGCGACGTTGATTCACTTGCCATGCCGTCATTCCTCCAAACGAGGAATTGTGACGGATGCTATTGGAGGAATGCCAAGACACCGGTCCAGGTGGACACGTTGGCAAGGACAAGATGCTCAAAAAGCTGGTGAAGTACTGTTGGTGGGACAAGGTGCAGGTCAATGTGGCGGCCTTTTGCAAATCACATGACACCCGTCAGACAAAACTCTCGTGGCACACAGCCACCTGGTCTACTTCAACCCATTCGTATTGCGACATGGACTTCATGACGGGACTGCCCAAGGAATGACACAATACTCGTTGTGGTGGATAGACTTTTTAAGTGGCGTACTTCATCCCTACGATGACCACCGTCACCACAGAAGGAATAGAGCGATTGATTTTAAATCAGATCGTGCACCGGCATGGAATGCCAAGCACCATCATCAGCGACAAAGACGACCGCTTTACCAGCCGTTTTTGGCACAAACTGATGACACGCTATGGCACTCGGGTCAAGCGATCTACGGCTTTTCATCCTTAGAACGACGGGCAAACTGAGCGAACCAGTTTGATGCTTGAACAAATTCTCCGAAATGTATTCGAGCCACACGGCACTCATTGGGCAGCAAAACTGCTGACCACCGAACTCGCATATAACTCCGCCTGTAGCGGCCGGCGCCGAGTGAATAAAGCGGGGATCTCTGGCCTATGGATGGTTGAACGAGATGGCTTGAGGGTCGGAGGCCCTCAAGCACCACGGTTTTGGCCTAGTTGGCCAAAGGTTTCGTCCAATCTGCCACGCCACCACTTCCACAACAATTGGTAAAATACCTGCCGAGGTGGTATAAGGCAAACTTCCTACCACACTGGTTGTATTACAAAGTAAGAAGAACATCCCCGCGGTTGATATTTACTACCACGACTTCGCAAGCATCTGGGTAGAAACACGCTAGACCCCTGCAACGATACAAGGAGCTATGAAGTGGGCACCTAACTAACATCGCAACAATGAGGTGTTGAGCGTTGGCGATCGTGTCCTCCTTAGCTTGACAATTGTCAAACTCAGAGGACAAGACTTTGTAAAGCTCAAACCATGATGATTGGGCCCATTTGACATCAAGCGAATGCAAACCACAGTCATCGCTCGACTTCGTCTCCCTGGCAGGATGGCGATCCACCCTGTGTTCCACATGAGCAAGCTCAAGTAGTACCGGGACCCCGGCCAAAACTTCCCCGGGAGAGACGTACCTCCACCTCCTCCACAAGTAGATGGATACACGGAGTACGTGATTGAAGATATCATCGGAAATCGACGCCGTGGAAAAACGATCGAGTATCAAGTCAAGTGGCACGACTATGATGCCTCGCACAATAGTCGGGAACTCTTTAACAACCTCCTGGACGTCAATCATCTGATTGAAGGCTCCTTTCGCCGTCACCGGCCTATGTCTGCTAGCGCACAGGGACGTCGTGGCTAGAAGGGGAGGAAGCGTACACCCCTGATGTACAGGAGTCCCTGAAACTTGTGAGTGGGTAATTCTGTTCTTACATTCATGGCCCACTATGCGGCGCCTTCAGGATTTTCACGTTGTTCGGTCGAGGGCATTTTGACCAACTACGCCGACTTTGGTAATCCTTCCCTGAATTTTCTAACAGCTTTGAACACTTTCTAGAATGGTCAACTGAAGTGTTGTGAACCATATCGATGTTCCAATATCGTTCGATCAGTTTGTCAACGACGCTCGGATTTTATAAAGAAGCGTCGCGCTATTATTAAAGCCCCCCGATTTGTTGGTAAATCTTCTCGAATCCACCTTTCATTGTCGGCTTGAAGGCTGATGACCTGACTTATACCTCATTGTCATTTTCAGCATTGTATGTATGTGCTCGACACACTCAATATTTTTCATAGAAGTACACTTACTGCTTAATACAAGTTATCCAACTGTCAAATCATCCCAAACTCCCAAATCATCTTTTGTCCCGTACCTCATCATTGTGAACCACCTATGTTCCGCTCGGCGTAACAATGTGCTCTACTCACTTGACACTTTTCATTGAAGTACGCTTACAGCTTAATATACTTTTTCTACTTGTCCCAATTCCTGAAATCGTTTACTGCCACACACCTCATCCATGTGAACCACCTACATTTTTCTCGTTAGAATAGTATCAGAGTCATGTTGTGTAAAGTGCCCATCAGATGCTTGTTACTTCAATTTTGCATAGAGGGCACACCTGCTAAGGAAATTGGGGAAGGCATGGACCCTCCCATCCAATAAGTGGGTGTCTGGGTCGTCTTCCCTTGAGAATGGCGATTTTGTTCATTTAAGTTCTAAACCGTTACTAACCTGTGTGAATAAGCTTTGAAAATGTGGGTAAATAAAAAGGGTGGAATGACCATATACTCCTCGTTTCGGACATAAGCCCCATCCGCCCCTCGGTTGGAACAGTAAGCCCCATCTGCCCCTCCGTCGGAACGATAAGCCCCATCAGCCCCTCCTCCAGAACGATAAGCCCCATCTGCCCCTACGTCAGAACGATAAGCGTGATCCGCCCCTCCGCCAGAAGGATAAGCCTCATCCACCCGTACCCCTGAACAATAAGCCCCATATACCCTCCAGAAATGTTGAACTCTTAATGTGACGGTTTATTGTTTACTTTATACTAGAGAAGGGTGACGTGGTATTATTATTGTTTTACTTTTCAGGAATTTTGCACTTGATTTCGTGCAATCACGCATCATGCACATACGCGAGTCTCATGTTTCCGTTTGACAGCAAGAATTACAATACCTTGGTACTTAATAATGTTCGGTTCAGCATACTTGTTGTGTTGTTTAACTGGGGGTATGCTTTCATTCCAAACATATTTCATGTACATCGGGTTTCCTTCTTTCAACAAACCGAATGTCTGCATGGCCGTCTAAACAGCGACTGCATTATCTTCGTCACACTGAAACACCCCCTGTGCGAACCTTGGCCATGAGCTGGCAGGGTTCATGCACTGGCATCCATACGTGTTGCCGAGCCAAAGAGCTTCCTCGCCAGCTCAGCAAGTGTTAAGCGCGCCAATTAGCGTGCGTCGATGAATGTGACGACAATTGTTCGTGGTGCAACTTCCACGGCATCCCATGAAGAGATGTTGTTCACATGTCGCTGTCACATCCTTGCAACCGCCGGTTGCCATGGGCATGCTGGAGGATACCAGAAAGCATGATGAAATATTCGTTGCTGTCGGATAACACAGACATCCACTAAATTAGCAGACTATGTGTTCAAAGGAACGTATCGGCAGACAGTGCCCTCATCCTACGTGTCAACCTATCCTCGGATGGTCTGGCTGGTGGACGTGATGTTTCGGCAGGGTGCCTCTAAGTTTTATCCAGTCCCATTCAGTCTCGCATGGTTGTTGTTGACACCGTCGCCGCTCCCCCCAACCATGTTGCTTCTGCAGCTGGCTCCCTTGTGACTCCGGGGTGGTGGACGACCAAGTCATAGAGCACACTGGCGAGCTTGACGAGGAGGGTAGACAAGATAAATAGCTAGGTATTTTGTGTCTAAATATCCTCTATGTCAGATGGCTTCCCAAGACCACGCGTGGCATGTTGCCACACAACCAAGTCCCGACGAGAACGTTCCTTGCCCCGCTCAGGGTCCTGCACCGCAGTGGTACCCTGATAACCCTCCTCCGGACGACCCATCAGGCGCATTTGACGATGTCATGTTTTGGTTGACTTGGGATTGGGCAGATGACTTGTGGGCTTGGCAGTTGGACGAGGCTGACGCTCACCCATGAAACCAACTCCCTGATGAACCACCCCGTGCTCCCAGGTCTCCCGATGTCCGGGAAGTGGGACGGGTTAGGTTTAGCATAGGATGCCACTGCGTCCTGTCTATCCTACATGGCCACCTCGGTAATTCTCACTTTGTAACCATGGTCTTCCTCCTCCTCTGATTTTCTTGCGAACAAGACAACCGTGTGGTTGTAACTACAGTTTTGTAAACCCGGTGTTGTGAAAAGTCCTCTCTGTCATGTTATGCTATTCTTTCAGGGACAGGAGACTCTGACGAAGAACCATGTCATAGCCCGAAGAAGCTGAAGCAGATGACGAAGGAGCCAAAGGAGGGCATGTTTCTCAACAACATGGATGTCGCTCTGGCGTTTGTGGAGGATTATGCGGCTGACCACCGCTTCAGTCTCAAGTGTGTGCACAGTAAGCTTGCAAGAATCCGCGTTACATGCGCCGAGGCAAAGAACAAGGGGTGTACCTGGCTCCTCCGGGCCCGTGTTACGAGCAAGTTTGGATACGTGACCGTGTCCCACTATGCCAAGGGACACAAGTGTGTCCCTAGCATTGGTGGTTGCAATCTGGCGAGGCAGAAGAAGTGGGTAGGCCGCAAAATCTCAGAGGCCTTGTAGCGTGACGTGATAGCATGAACTGCTATCCCGCGGTAAGTTCTCCACGAATAGACCGGCGTGAACGTGTCGAACAACACGCTCTACCGCGCCAAGACACGCGCCCGAGAAACCTTGATGGACAAGAAGACCGACACGTGGAGTTTCTTTCCGTCCTACGTTGATGATGTGTGTACCGAAATTTGGTTTTAGACCGATGCAGTTTGGTTTTGAAGCTTCTTTTATGCCTAATCACATGTGTATATCCACGTGCTGCATGCAGCTGAAACGCGTGGACCCAGGTACACACGTAGTGGTACACAAAGACAAGAACGGTGCCTTCATGTGGGCTTTTGTCGCTGCATGTGCTGCCAGGATCGGCTTTCAGCACAGTCGCCGGATTTTGACCATGGATGCAACATTTCTCAAGAACGGGCACAAGAAGGTTCTGTTGCTTGTCCAGTTCTTTGATGCCAACGACCATGCAGTGCCGATGGTGTCGGCATTGGCGCCGACGGAGGATGACAAGAGGTGGAAGTTGTTTTATGCTCGGCTAGCACTTGCTTATCCCACTGTTACACAGACTGGCACTTGCATCATCACGGGCAGAGAGAAGGGGTTGGAGAAAGCGTAACAGAAGTCCCTGACTGGTGCTACACACACCTACTACGCATGGCACTTGCGCGAGAACGTGCGCGCGTCCTACGGGAAAAAGGCCGCACACTGGGCATGGAAGTGTGCGCATGTGCTCAATGTCGATCAATGGCAAAAGGCAACCACCCACGTGCGTCAAGTGAGTACCTCCACGTATACAGACCTTTTTGGGAGACAGGGGGAGGAAGGGAGTGTGGTGGGGGGGGTGCCTCTGGAGAAGTGGACACGCCTCCACTTCCCTTTGGGCAGAGGAGGCCACACCACTTCCAACACATCAGAGAGCTGGAACGCGCGCATCACAGCACACCGCAAGCTCTATCCATAATACGGTCTTGTCAGCATCTACCCCATTGTGTAGCGCATGTTCTATGCTCGGCATGCCCAGGCAGAA
This sequence comes from Penium margaritaceum, assembly GCA_023375785.1. NCBI lineage: Eukaryota > Viridiplantae > Streptophyta > Zygnematophyceae > Desmidiales > Peniaceae > Penium > Penium margaritaceum. The sequence goes on along the minus strand of SZWC01000116.1, from coordinate 438,409 downwards.
GGTGTGAAGACTGCGTTGGCCCCTGTCCAGGCCGACCGACTCCTCCACAACCTCGCAGTGGCACGTGAGTACACCGTGTCGGAGAAGGACTCGAACATAGAAACCGTGGAGGGCCCAACAAACAATTATCGGCAGGTTGATTTACTTTAATAGTCTTGCAACTGTGGCAGGTGGAAGGAGTTTGGACTGCCTTGTCAGCATGCATGCGCTTCTTTGCTCACCAAGCGCATCAACGCAGAGAGCCTGGCTGACCCTGGACTCACCTGCATGGCGTTCCGTCGGGCATACAACAGCCACATCCCATCACCAGTGGTGAAGAACATACGTCATATCAAACCCTAGTGGCTGCAGTCGGGACCTAGATGTGGGAAGGGCCACCCACGCAGCGCACAGAAAGACTGTGAGACCTTGCGCAACAAGAACTTCATTTGCCCACGGTGTGGGCAAGATGGGCATACCAAGACACGGTGCAAGAACCCGCCTGCTCCAAGCCCTGCACAGGCTGTAGCAAGGGGGTATGATGGAGGTGTGGAGGCGGCTGCAGCACAGGCTATAGTCGCCTTGGAGGCACGTGGAAATACCTCCATGACTGTGGATGCTCCACATGCAGACTGTGCCAGTGGTGACGTGGAGTACGACCCCGAGGCTCCGCCTCGGGATGACCCAGATGATGAGAATGATTGTGTTGAAAGTGATAACGCTGATGCATACACCCCTCTTGTTGGTGATCACGGTGAGATGGTGATGCAGGACGAGCACACGCATCAATTGGATGAGGAGGAGAGGGAGTGGCAGGAGATGTACGAGTAAGAGCCAGAGGAGGCAGAGTGAGGTGAGTCTGTGTTTGGTATGTGTTCATGCATTTCGTTCGAGTACTTTCATGCACCATACCTCCTATGCTTTGCATCACTAACCGTTGCTTTTGTTAATGTACACGCTGAACTATGTTGGACACTGGAGTTAGAATAGGCCATTCAGTAAGGCGGCTTACAGTTCAGGAGGAAGGGGGGGGGGTTGGGTTAGGCAGAAGGTTAGGGTTAGGCTGGGCCATAGCAGTTCATAGCATATGGGGAGGGGGGGCAGTGGTGTGTATGTTTCAAGAAGCAGACATGGCGCCCAACGTTCAGACAACGAGTCAGAGCTATTCTACGACGTTGAACACTGTCAGCCGTGGGAGCAGCTGTGTCCTGTGTGTGACATTGTTCACTTTCTCCGAGGGTTGAGTCGTGAACTATTCGAGGAGATCACGTATCCCACCCTCATTGTGTGTAGTGTTGAATCATTCATGTTTCCATATTGGAGTTTTCCCAAGCCTGTTTCCCTTTGCAAATTACTGTACTAGTACCTAAAAGGTTGAGCAAAAATGTTAAAAGTATGAAGACAAAGGCTTGTGGGGATTGGTGCATTTCACACAAAGAAAAAATATCCGAGTCACATTACACAGGAGGACAAAAACAAGTTGTCTAGGTCTGGGCTCGACTCCACCGGTGCGGAAGGCAATTCCATATGTCGAAGTTTTCACTTCGAAGTTCAAAGTCAGTGTCGGAGCGTCGAGTGGTACGCACACAGCTCTGACCAAGAACGTAGACGGAGCCGCATCTGTCGCTTCACCGTCACATCGTGCATGGAGGACCACCAGACCTCCGCTATGCAAGCGTTGTACAACGGTTGCCTGTCACGATGGCCTGCTCTTATCGTATTCATCCAAAACCAAAGCGAGAATCTCGCACGTTTGCACGCGAGCGACTCTTGCGCACTCCGCAGATGCGAACACACTCAACATGCTTAACGGACAAAATACGAGAATATCGCAAAATCTCAATTGTGGACATGGACAAAGTAACAGGTGTCAAATTAGGACAAATCCAAAAAAGTGGTCAAAAAACAATTAAAGCACCTTTTAGGTACTAGTACGGTATGTCGTGTGACTTGCCATGATGTTTAACAACTACTGTCACAGAAAGGTTCATTATAGTAACTAATATTGAAGAAGAACATGGTGCCCCCTGTTGTCTGTTCCATGTGTTCACCCTAAACCCTAGGATTGTGTACCATAAGAATAGTAGATATATTTTGAAGCCCATGTGAAGACTAACTTTTACTCTCCACTTCATTAAACAGTTAGGGGGTTGCTTGTTATAGCCTCCAAAACCACCCATGCCCAACTAAAAAGATGAGTTAGACATTCATTCACAATCTTTGTGCAAAGGTAAACATGTCACAGACAACAGTATTCGTTAGACCAGACTGTTCACGATGTCTGAAGGTATGCTATTGCTTATGTAAACCTGTTCACTATGTGTCTTATGTAACCGACACCACTGTCGTAATAAACGAAGTAAAAGGCGGTTTTGCCCTATAAGTGTCCTGTACTGGCTACTACACTCATCATTACTTTGTCCACATATACCCTAAACAAGTGGACATTCCGTTGCTTTACTGCGGACTAATAGTCACAATGAGGGTGACATCGTTAATTTCACGCGAAAATACTTGAGCCCCAAATTCCCGGCAAGTAGCTATGTTCAACACCTAGGCCATAGCCATACGATGACCATTGTCACAACCGCGAACATGGAATTGGGCACACCGAGATCCATGGCGCCCAATTGGGTGGACAGTATAACGGGCGGGCAAGGGATGCCCGCATGCCCAAGTGCCAACACATGGTGTACAGGTCGGCAGGTGTTATTGGGTTGATGATGTCCCATGCGCGCTTTATCTTTGCCCACTCGGCCACCGCAGTTCCGTGATCCATGGGAGGGGGGGGGGATGTAACGGTTCCCCGAGGACCGTGCATCGGTTCTGAACGACTAGCCTAGCGCTGCAACGGTGGCAGAGGACGCGTATCTCGAACATGGGTCATGTGGAAAGAGGGTTTGCTCAATGTACTCGTGAGTACACGAGGGAGGAGGAAGTCGAATGGGGTCCAAACCGTTATATATGTAGAGCATACGTTCGGGTTTGACAGAGCAAACGACACGACTATGTCCCGTACCGGGTCGTGTATTTGAAAAGCATCATTCGTCATGTGCGGCCGACCGCACACCCAAGTAAGGAGGCACAGGTGTCTAAGGTACCATGCCGAGCCTCTGCGCAGACCGAAGCATTAACGTTCGACAGTAGGTGTCTAGGGTAAGGTTTCGTTACGATAGTCAAGTTGCGTCACAGCACAAACCATGGGTACATTAGGCTTATCTTCCGTCATTTTGAACGGTTGGACATCGAAAGCCGATCGAGGGGTACATGGGGCTTATTCTTCTGGCGGAGGGGCGAATGAGGCTTATCGTGCTGGCGGAGGGGCGGATGAGGCTTATCGTTCTGACGGAGGGGCAGATGGGGTTTATTGTTATGGCGTAGGGGCGGATGGGGCTTATCGTTCCGACAGGGGCGAATGGGGTTTATTGTTCCAACAGATGGGTATATGAGGGTCAAGGGTGACAAAACAGGGGTAATCGGCAAATCGGTCCCAACGTTGGAAGGGCAGGTGCGACAATTCACACACAATGAACGTGATGGTCCTGTGGTGTTGGCGCTTGCCGAGGAGCCGAGGAGGAACATCCCCGCGCAGGCCTGGCTTTCCTCCCTCTATTCCCCGCAGCCGTTGCTGCCTCCACCGGCATGGCCACCGCCGCTTCCGCTCTCCGACGGGCTTCACGGCAGCAACTCCTTCCCATCCCTCTTCCCCTCACCCTCCCTCTGTCTTCCCGGCTCCCTCTCGCTTCTCTTGCCAGCGCACCCGCCGGCTGTGGCAGCAGCAGCAGCAGCAGCAGCGCGGCACCCCCCGCTTCTGCTCTCCACACCTTCGACAGTCACTCTGCCGTCTCTCCACGTCAGGGCGGGGATGTTGAGGGCGAGGCCTGTCGCCCACGCGGCGTCTCCGCGCACGACGAGCCGGGCTGCCGGCACGCCCAGGCGCTGCCCTCTCTCTGGCCGACCTCCCAGCGCAATCCGGGCACTGTTGCCGGTGCTGGTAGCCTCAGGGTTGTAGCTGCGGCGGTTCTGAGAGACGACCGCCACCCCTCCTGCGCTTCTGCCGTCCCCCCGTCCTCTCCCTCCTCGTCCTCTGCCTCCTCCTGGTCCTCTTCCTCCTCCTCCTCCTCCTGCTCGTGCTCAGGCTGTCGCTTGGACGCTGTGGCGCGGCCACCGGCTGCCGTGGCGTGTTGCCACGTGGGTGGCTGGAGGGCAGCGGGGGCGGGTGGGAATGCGGAGAAGACGTTGTCAGCGCAGGGGCACGTGGAGCAACAAGTGCAGGAGCAGCAGCAGCAGCAGCGGTGGCGGTTGCGGCGGTTGCAGCCACAGCAGCAGAGCAAACTCCTTCAGGTTTGTCCCCCCC
>SZWC01000116.1:283876-318734 GCA_023375785.1 Penium margaritaceum | reverse complement strand
CTCTCTCTCCCTCTCCCTCTCCCTCTCCCTCTCTCTCTGCCGCTCTCTCTTGCCGCCTCAGAAGGGCACGAGCGAGGCATGTGACGCGCCGCTCCCCTGACGAACGGCCGAATGGCGCGGAGGAGTTGGTGGAGGACGTGCGGTGCAGATCATTGCAAAAGCAGAGGCTGCCGGTGTCTTTGGTGTCGCCGCGGCCCTCGCTCCTTTCCCACGTTGGCAATGTGCATTCGCTCGCTTGTGCCCTGTGGCTTCGTGGCTGCGGCATGAACTGGCTGGCCTTGGTGGTGGGAAAGCCTCCTTGCACGCGCCACCTGTTGCGGCTGCTGCTACGGCTGATGCTGCTGCTGCTGATCCTGATTCTGCAACCGCTGCTGCTGCTGAGGCCAGATTGCCGAGGTGGCAATCAGATGGTTCCCGATGTCTGCGTCGGACGGAGGAATTGCGGAACGATCAAGACTTTTGCCCATTGGGACCAAGAACTGCGCGGAGAAGCGTTCGGGGGGTGGATCGTAGGGAGGGGAGCTCAGAGCTGGGCAACCATCCTCGAGCTAGTATCGGGGATGAATGGGTTTGGTCGAGTTGGCGAGTTCCTGGACAGGGTGAGCTGGAGGTGGACTGTGCGCGTGAAGGCGTGGGGCACGTGCGCCGTCTCACTAGCCCGACGTTGCAGGCAGGAAACGCTGACCACCTCGCCACAGGGTGTGTGAGGGCGTTGCGTAGCCCGCTTCCAGTGGACGTGGAAAGGCAAGGTTCACCCTACCCCCCCACCCCCCCATGGGAAAAAGGTTTTCCCGGACTAGACCTCATGTCCGCCGCCACTCGTCACCGGACCGCCCGCTGCCCAGGGGTCGGGGAACTTGGGCTAAGGGCAGCGTTATCAGCCAGAGGGCGAGGGACGGAGTGAGAAGGTTTTTTATGTTCCCCTGTCAACGCGATAGACACAGGTCCATGACCACTAGTGTGCCCAGAGCGAGTAAATGCCGAGGGGAGCCTAGTGGGGCCGAGTGGGGCAATGAGGCGCGTTGCAGCTGTCGATGTCCGGCTTCTGTTTTCGAATTGTCCTCCTCCGGCTTGCGCCGTACGTGCCGCTAAAGGGGCGCAACATCTCATGCATCCAGGGTATGACGTCATAATTCGTTTTCGAGGTTTGTTTGCGCAACGAAAGTTGGACGACCGCGATAAGTATGCCATTTTGCCCGTGCGCAACCGCATCTAGGAATCGTGCAAGATAGGGGATTACGAACTACAGCTTTTTTTCGCAACGTTCAGGACTTTCAATTCCATGAGAATCACGACATCGAGCAGGTGAGTCACCTCCCATCGAAGACATCCCTGGATAATATTGCTGCCAAGTTCGCGGTACTTCTTGTGACACTCCGAGTTCGTGATGCCCTTGGCTCGCTTGGGTTTGTTTGCCCAGCCTTCCGTTTCAGACTCGTTTGTATCGCAAAATGCATTTGTAGCCTTCCGGAAAATCCAGTATCGCAACCTTACAATAAACACTGCAGTCAATCACACAAATCCCTCTTCCCACCGCAAGTCTCCGGAGGATCAGGGATGAATTGACATCTGGGTGTGTGTGAAGGAACTATTTGCCACTTCCCAGACGCAGCAACGATCAGCTGCACGACTCGCGAGTCGCGATTCGGTGCGTGTATTAGACCCCACTGCAGAGACACTTGAAGACGCAAACTTGCGGGAAAGCCTCGTGAGCTGCGTGCTTAACCAATCCATTTTTCAGCGAACATCTTGCAACACGGGGTACAATTCGACGATTCATGAGAAGTGTTGTCGTGTCGCAGGTAGAGGAGCTGTAGTGAAGGATTTGTGAAGCACAACGCGCTTGCACCGAATGAGTCAAGAAAACGGACACTGACTCACAGCCTCTGCCGCGCCTCGCCGGCCATCGCTTAGGGTGCTCGTTGGACACTGTTTCAAGTAAGAAAGCTACTTTGCATCTCTCTGCACCAACGGAGAGGGGACAGCAGACTGCACAATGAACAAACTGTGAAAAAGGCTGCATGCAAGTCTTTGATCATAATCCGTGTCCAGGCACGCCAATAAAGAAGTAGGGAATAAGCGACGAAAGGCGCCGAGGTATAGGTGGGGCGGTTGTTTCGAGCTCGCTTTGTTTGCTTTTCAAGGAATGTCAGCAGAGTACTCGTAAAAAACATACATAGGAACACTCTCCTGCCCAGACACGCAAGGGTGGCAGGGGTAGTGCGCAAACGTGTCAGGACGCGTCGGAACCTCTTCCGTTGATAGGCGGCTCCTAAACTAGAATTCGAACAAGAGCTGACCACAGATACATTTTACAGTGTCGGCGTGAACACAACGTGAACACCGGGCAAAGAACTAATTAAAAAACCTTACCCAGTTCCGTATACTAAGCATTCATATGGTAAAACAATACATGGAATTATATCCCTTAGAAATAAAAATATTTTACTCATGAAATCTATTTCCTGATGGGTAATTTTAGTGCACCCAGCGTCAAATGGCTCAAGCGAGGGTTCCTAGCTTGTAAGCAGTGGGACATGATGGCTTGAGGGTCTCAAATCCTCAAACAACTTCGTTTTTGGCAAATTCTTCATTTTTAAAATTTATAAATCTAACAAGACCATTTTCGCGTTCGGTTGTCAATAATTATTGAATTCATTCATCTATCCCGTTTGGGCGCTTAGATGAATTGTAGTGAACTACACTCGCACCTTCGCCATATTCTTTCATCTGTTCTTCATCCACGCCAGTTTTCACGCTTTAATTCCTTCATGGATGAATTTCACCGATGGCCAACTGTGACAATGGGTTTGAACCCGGCCCGCCTCCAAGGTTGCATCGATGCGCACCCTGCTTCGACCCACGAAGGTGGCCCCGAGGTGGGTGCGCATTGGTTCAAGCGTTTTAATTTGAAGATTCAAATTTTAAATTTCTGATGAAAACGGATTAACCATAAATCTAAGACGGATTAGTGGAAAACTTATTTCGTAGGACGTTTTTGTATTGCTCGTCTTTCAACCACAGAATCGGAAGTGCGCTTCAGGATTGGAGGATTTCACTCAGCGATTTCAATGAAATGATGTATCCTCAAAGGTGCCAAAATGAAAGACGAAAGGGTAAATGAGCACGTAAAAAAGTTTCAACGTTTCGCACATTCCTCCCACGGTCGCAACCTCTCGCAACCATGTGCAAGCTCTCACTAACGTCCACATCACTTCGCAGACCAGAATTCCCGCCGCCAGGTCATCGATGAATATTGAATTCATCAACAACCGAATGCGTCACGTGATTTTCCCCAAAATTTTCCTATGGCCTTCCTATGGCCTTTCTCCAAAAATGTCCTAAGGAGGTAATGACACCATTTGCAACTCACTTCGTCAATGTGCGGCTCATGCAGGACCCCATGAGCCACGTGCTTCATATGCACCCAAAGGGCTTTCATCCAAAGGGACAAATTGTTTGTAGACTGTTTTGGTAGAAACTTAGAAGGAACTCTGAAGAAATCAAATGATGTTTCAGAAATAATGCCTCTACTTGGTACCCACACATTCTAATTATAAATCGTAACCTACTCTGTAGGAACAACACTACAAGCAACAAGAGAACAAGAGACTGTTGTGCACAAAGCGTGCAAAGGGTTACAAAGTACTGATTTTTCTGGACGTTATACTTAAAATCAGTATGGGGGGTAATTTCCCTTCTATATATAATGTATACACCATGTTTCTCGAGAAATTTCATGAAGCCAAGGTCATTAGTCTAGATCCGCAAGTCAAAGAGTGAATTGTATTAGGATAAATTAATGTGAGGTGCCTGGTTTGACCCTACTTTCGACCCCGAGTCACGCCCGCCTTTTCTCGCCAGTCCGCGATGCTCGAACTGATCATGGTGTAGCGGAGAGGCATGTAGTCGAGGCGCCATTCTGTCGGATGCCTATCTGCGACTGAAAATCGCTATGGCCACAGAAAATGAATCAAGCAAAAATCTTGTTGACTTACCATGTAGGGAAATGGTCGCAATGAGGAGAGATTCCATGCGTCCGCCATACAATGATGGAGTCACCAATGGAGGCGATTGGCCGTTCGATAGTCGCATTTTCTTCTATCGGGCGACTGAGCACTTTCCATCGGCGAGCCTATCGAAGTAATGCGGACGCAGGGGTAGGAGGAACGTGGCTGAGAAGTGGCGCGCGTGGATGCGAAGTCGGATGGAAGGGTCGCGTATTCTCTTCAGCCACGTACGATTCACTATTCACGGTCAATTGGCCTTTCGATCGGCATATAAGATGGGCAACTTCTAGGGTAGCAGTCGTCGATAAAGTGGCTGTTAGAGCTCGGCATAAACTATACAACAAAATTCATTCTCAACATTGCTCGGACATCCGCTGTCGAAACAGATACCTGCCCTCGTCATGATTCTCGCTCGGCAGTCCGGGTGGATGCGTAGCGCAATCGCAACAGCTCGGATGTATTTGCCCATTGTATGATGACTAGATTCAATTTTCCCTAAATTGCTAAAATTCTTTAAAAAGCATGAAAAACATATCATAGACCATACCTTTGAATGCACATCTTTTCATGAGAATCTCCACAAATGCAAGTACCATTAATTTTTGTGTAATTGTATCTATTTTGGTGTACCCACGCATAATTACATCCGTATATGTATAGGGCATACTAACCCTTCTACCGAATCCATGAGGGGGTTGGTGACGCCCTACCGAGCGAACAAATTAGATTGATGCCCTGTCTAGCAACTTAAAAAAAATGACTGCCCTGCCCACTCGCTTCACCATGCTCAATCACCGGCATGCGCCGCTGATCGAGCGAAGCAAGGTGGGGCATGTTGACCTCCGTCGCGATTCTCGCTCCCACGAGAGAATCAAAATCAAGCAATGAGCTCTTTGTTTTTTTTGGCACGTAAACCCCCTAGTTTGATTGATGGTTTTGTTTTTTTTTTTTGCGCGGGTGGAGCCCGCGCAAAACATGAAAACCCTACATACAATTAGGGGGTTTGTGCAACACGACAACCTAGTCGTGGTACAAAACAGGTCTCTACCCTTTGGATAGAATCAAACATAAAACACCAACAAGCGGCAGTTTCTTGCACGCAGAGCGTGCATAGGGTTACATAGTAACCTATCAAAAGATGCACTACTACCGTCATTTGACGGTATTTTAAGTGAAATAATGATTTTTGAAGGGGCTGATTAATAGGCAATACTTCAGATTGTATTAATCGCACTAATGTATGGTATTTTTGCTCATGGAAAGTTCTTCAAAGAATCTTGGAATTCCCTCCCACTCGTGGGCTTTGCATGTAAAATCACATGGACATCCACATATACAACTAGATCAATGCCTATTTCTATTGTTTTTTACATCTAGATGTACATCTTTAACTATGTCTATATGTACATGTACACACACACACACACACACACACACACACACACACACACACACACACACACACACACACATACACATACACACACACATACACACACACATACACATACTGTCAGTGAACTCTGAGCCTCTTGCTTCTAACGTTGATTCCTGCTCCCTACCTCACATGTTCAAATCCTCCTATAAGCATTACTCGATACCCCACCTCACCACCCTGGGCTACCGCGCCTATTTGCCCCTCCATGGGCTACCTCAACCATTTCGTCTAACCTAGCCAATGCCTTCTCCCATCTTAGGACTGTCCCTCCTTGCTCCCATTCCTGAACAGGCTGCACGACCGCTTTTCCCCCAACATTATCCTCCCCTATAATCTAGGCCACCTCACCTTCCCACCACCTCACCTTCCCACCATCTCACCACCTCACCTCACCACCACCACACCTTCCCACCACCTCACCTTCCCACCATCTGACCACCTCACCTCAATCCACCACCTCACCTTCCCAACAGCTCACCTTCCCACCATCTCACCGCCTCACCTCACTCCACCAGCACACCTTCCTACCATCTCACCTTCCCACCATCTCACTTCCTCACCTCACTTTACCACCACACCTTCCCAACACCATTTTACCACCTCACCTCACACCACCACCTTCGCTTCCTTTGACGTTTAGCTACTTAGGCTAGAGGCAGCACTTGTCAATCAACATTCATTCAGTCAAAACATATTCATTGTGTTATAATTCAAGACATGGCATCAGAGCTCAAGTGACCCTCCTGTCGCCTCCCTCCGACGTCTCCAACCCCGCCACCACGTTGCTCCAACACCCGTCTGACGCGAGCATTTTGTCATCCGCATTTCAAAGCTTATTCCTGTTGGAGCTAATTGCAGTTGGCATGCACCTCTACATTTCCATCGCAACAAATCCATTTTCAGGATTGCCCTCGACATCGTCAATTTTCTGCCCAACACTTCCGTTGCGAGCGTTTTGCGTTCGGTGCTCTTGCTCCAATTTCTTTTGGAGCTCATTGTAGTGCACCTCCCCATCTACCTTTCCATCTTACAAAGATCTGTTTTCGGTTTCTCATTCGGCTCTCCCGGACATTGGCAGATTTCTGTCCACAACGTTCGTCGTGAGCATTTCGTCTTCAGAGCTCCCACTCCAAATTTCTCTTGCTCCCGCCTTTGCTGGCCTCCTCCCCCACCTTTCCATCGCAACAAAAAAGAGGTTGGACACTTCTCACTTTTTGACCTAATTATTTTTCTCTTACCCGGCCCACCCACCTCTCAATCTCCCTCCATGGCCTCTGTTGCCACAATAGGCGGCTCTCTCCTTGTTGTCCCAAAACTCACTGTCAAGCGCGACGGAACCCACAATGACAAGTAATGGGATTTCAACCTTAGAATCTACTTCGGCTCTAGCAAGGAAAGAGGTATTCTCCTCTGCTCTATCATCCACAGCATTGGCTCCGGTGCACCTCCCACGGACCCTACTGACACCGCCAAGGTCGATGCGTGGGACCTTGCGAACAACACCGTCCTCCTTGCCATCCTCACCACTACCTCCACCGACCTCCATGATGACGTCCATGCTCTTGGCGGTGACGCCAAGACGATGTTGGCCGCATTTGCGGATCGCTTCAACACTACAACTTCCACCTTGTGTGGCATTAAAATCATGTCCCAATTCAACGTACCCTATTCCGTCCACTCCGACATGTGCGGATACATCTTCACGCACACCACCATCGCCTTCGACCTTAAAGATCTGAAGGTGGCGATGCCAGAGGCGGTGTTTTGCACCGGCATCATCACTGGCCTACCACCTTGCTTCGACGTCATTCGCCAAATCCTCCTTCAACTCTCAGTCCATGACATGACTGTGGCGGCCATCGCCCCAAAGCTCATGGCTGCGGAACAAGACCATCTCTCTAAGCATCACCACCAAACTGCGGTGATGCACTCCACACTCTGTCTCCCTCTTCCAGCTGCTCTGCCATTTACGCCGCCCCCATTCACCACAACAAGTTCCCGGCGTGTCAATACACCCTCCTCCATGGCCCACTCAAGGGCACGATGTGCGGTAGTCTCAACCACTCGCAATCCACATACGATCATGCACAAATAGATCAGTGGCTTGCAGCCTTACCACACTACAAGTATAATGATCGTCCCCGTTGGGTGGAAATCCGCTCGAAGGCTCGCCGCGATCGCCAAACCTCATGGAAACCTCCCTCCATCACTTGCTATGTGGCACCGGAAGCTAGCACTTATTTCACTCTTGTCCATGATATCAGTGAAGGATTTTGGATCTACTCTGTGTACTCCTCCGTCTTTACCAAACAAATCCTTGACTCCGGTGTGATATCCCACACTCTTCGGGATGCCGACACGATTTCTTCCCTCCCCTCTCTGGTCATAATCAACAGAGCCACCACTACTATGAGCGCCACATGTCACTTGCAAGCAACCCTCTCCTCACCCGCTTCCCTTCATGGCTCTATCTCCGGCCTCCATGTCCCTTCTCTTCGCACGAACCTCCTCTCGGTTTGCCAACTTCAACAAGAGGGCATAAACATCACATTTCTCGCATTCGGTACTACAGCTCATCTAGCTTCCTATGCCGGCCTGCACCTCACCACGCTCCGTCTCTCCAACAACCTCTATCCCCTCTCCGCTCCCCGCCCCCAACCCACCCTCACCACCTCCCCACCTCCAACTTGCTCATGCCGCCACATCTCTCACCCTCTCATCCTCCACTACCACCGTCTTTGTCATCCAAACTTTGCCGCCCTCTACCGCCCCTCTTCAAAAGACATGGTTACCGGCCTCCCTTCTCTCCCACCCATTCCCCCTCTAACCGCTCCCACTTGTCCCTCATGCACCCTCGGCAAGCTTAAAGTCGCCTCACATCCGCCTCACCCTCCGCGTGCGCCAAAGCCTCTCAACTTGGTGTACCTTGATCTTGTTGGTCCCATTCACTCCACCTCCATCCAAGGTCACTCCTACTTCCTCACTATCGTCGATGACTCGACTCGCTTTGACACCGGTCTTCCGCTTGCCTCCAAATCTGATGCCAAAGATGCTTTCCTCACATAGACGAACCACGTCTCCGACTGCTTTGGCTGTTCCATCCTCCATCTCCGCTCCAATCGTGGAGGTGAGTTTCTCTCTACTCTCCTCTCGGAGTATTGCGACCTCCATGGCATCGACCACCAAGTCACCCTCCCCGAATCTCCCGAACAAAACGGTGTTGCCGAGCGTCGCAATGGCATCATCCTTGCCATCATTCACACCCTCCTTGCTCATGCCTCCACACCCAAGTCCCTTTGGGCATACGCTGTTTGCTACGCATCGTGTGTCCACAATCTATATCCCACCTCCCTTCTTCTAGATCTTACGCCTCGGGAGGCGTGGATTGGAAAGAAATGCGATGGCTTGTTTCTCTAGGTTTTCTTAGCTTTCCTAGTGTCGTGAGTCACGGCTTAGGGTTTTGCCTAGAAACCACGTTATTGTGCAGACTATGGCGGGATAGAAAAATAGTATTTTTCTACCACGTCATTGTGCCGATCGTGGCTGCCTAGGAAAATAGAAATCAAATTTATAATTGCTCACCGATTGTGAGAGCAAGGATACTTTGGGAGGCGACACCTCCTTGTGGGATGATTCTCACAACGACCTACACGTGCTAATCACACAGGTGACGAGATGGCAAGTGCCAGACCGTCCAAGACCAATAAGGGCAAGCTGGTGACTGCCTCACCATACGCCCTCGGCGGACTCCAGATTTTGGGAGCCTTCGTTGTGAGCACGGTTGCCAAACCAAAGGCAACCGTACCATCAAAGGCAACCTGCACCAACCTCGGTGACACCGAGAAGCATGCGGACGCCGGAAAAGTGCTCGATAAGCACATTGTCGCGCACGTGGGCGACCCCCATGTGACGGACAATGCACTCGAGGAAAACCACCCGGGAATGGACCCCGATGAAGAGCACGACACCGACGATGGCGAAGGCGAAGAGGATCGCGATCATCACCATCGCTGTTCGGCAAAATCAACCTGATCACTTGAGAAGGACAAAATGCTCACCGGATCGCCACAAACTACAGACTGCAGCGAGGCTGCCGAGAGCAACAAAGGCGTCGAAAGGAGCCACGCGGGAAGTTCCCGCGAGAACGAGCCAGACGATGTCGCCGCAAAGGCAATTCGTGATGACTACCGCAAGCTTGCTGAGTTTGCTGCTGAGGCGGCAGGCTGACTCAAGATCACCACCAACAATGGAGGTACGGTACCACTCGGAGGAGTGGGGGCAGACCTCCCTTCCTACGACGTGGTCACAATGGGGCAGGGCGACGCCCACTTGAGCATCATCACTGACAATAGCCTCCTCCAGAAGGTGGAACGTCTTGGAGGCGTGTACGCGAACTGTACCCTCTTGTAGTGGATAAAGGTGTACGGACAACGCAAGGCCCTAGAGGCTATCATCGATGCTCTGACGACATGAGAGCTGAAGTTCACATTCGCCGACCTACTGACCCACGTCGGGCAGAGCATCATGGAAATGGACCGTGATCGCCAGATATAGGGCCTGGCTACTCATGAGGCAAGTCACTAATGCAATGACCTCGATAAGGTGTTACAGAGCGTGACCCAGGGTCGGATGCAGCAGCAAGCATAGTACACTACTGTTGCTGATGCTAGTGCCGGTGGTAACGACGAACTGCCTACCTCGATGACTTCAGAGCTGGTTATGAACACGTCCTTCCTCCACAGTGTGGAGATCTTCCGAAAGGGCGTGAAGCTGACCGACTGGCTGAATTGCATGGAGCATGTTCTACGTGTCCACAAGGCTCCACTCTGTCAGAGGGGTGACCTTGTCACGACACGACTTGAAGACAATCTCTTCATGTATGTATTCAAGGATTGGAGTGCACTACGGCGTACCTCGAGTGGCAGTCCATGCCGTGGGAGACTTTCTACGCGATCATGCGTAAGAAGTGCATCGAGCGTGCGGAGGCACAGTGTGCCTTCCACAAGATCAATGACTTCAGGCAGCTGGGTAGTTCGCTCAAAGCCTACTTGAGCGAGTTCACCGCACTTGTGGAGGAAGCCGAAAGCTTCACCGAGGGCGATGGGACTCAGACCTTCAAGTACCCGGAGTGCATGCTGCTGGAGCACTTGTATGACAGTCTTGCCAGCAAGAAGCTAAAGGACAAGACCACCACAACGGTGCCCGGCCAGGCTTGGACAAGCTGGAGGGCGTTGCGGGATTACATGAGTGAAGTATATTCGGCAAACCCGAAGCACTACTCAGACACACGGCCAAACGCGCATGCACAAGAAGGCCGCGACATGTGCATGGACGCTGCAGGGACTAGAGGAGCAGCCGGACAGCAGGACGGGGCCAAGGGCAAGCAGTCCGAAAACCCTCCAGTCAAGAAGACCGGCGGGCAGAAGACTCCAAACCACAAGCACAGCCGCAACAATGACGAGCCGCAGGCGGCGCGTGAGAATCGCAACACAACCTTTTGCGACGGACTCTGCCACAACTACACTTGCTCACTTTTGCATAAAACTTCTATTCTTGAAGGATTGCGAGGTCTTCGCGCAGATGTTCTATGTGCTCTTCCATTGATTTGGAGAAAACCAGGATGTCGTCCAGTCAAACCAAGACAAACTGACTGAGTCTTTTGGCGAACGTCCGGTTCATTTATCCTTGGAAGGTTGTCAGGGCGTTCCTTAGCTCGAAGCATAACACCCGGAACTGATAGTGTACCATGTACGTTCGAAACACAGTTTGGGTACATCGTCTTCCGTGATACAGATTTGATGGTATCCTTCAGTCAAATCCAAGGATGAGAATACTTTTGCCCCTTGGAGTTGGTCAAACAGGTCCTCAATTTGTGGTTAATGGAATTGATTTTTTACCATTAACGTGTTCAACACATGATAGTCCACCTACATGCGTAAACTATCATCCTTTTTGTTCACAAAAAGGATCAGCATACCGTATGGCGAGCTACTTGGCTCAATCCACCCCTTTACAATGTACTCTTTGATTTGGCGTTCGGCCTCTCGCCTTTCCACTAGACTAAGGTGATACATGGGTCTGAATGGAGGATTCGCTTCTGGTTGCAGGAGAACCGTGTGGCCCATGTGTCGTTCTGGCGGAAGCCTAGCCGGTGGGTCTTGGATCACATTCGAGAACTCCGCCAATACAAATTTGATCTCTTGCGGCGTGTCTTCCTTTATGTCGTCCTCCACGTTCTGCAGCTGGGCCAAGAAGTATCGACAACCTTGTCGAATATGTCTCTTGACCTGCATCGCAGACAAGCTAGCATGGACTTTGAGTTGGACGTCCTTGAATACAAATTCTTGTTTTACGGATTACGGATACCATACGGTTGTGACCGACAAGAACTGCGTCATTCGATGGCTCATACTTCAGGCCAACCTGTCAAGTAAAGCCAATGCTGACAAAGGAATCATCTCCTCCAGTGTCAGCGAGAACGCTCACGGGGGTACTAGCTAGGTGTCCTTTGAAATCCATCGTCATGTTCCTCCCACTCTTCCGAGTGAACAGGCTCGACAATGGCAAACCGAGCTTGTGATATACACGGAATCTAGACGACGGACGTCGCAACTCCCATGATTCACCTACTTGAGTCCACATCTTGTGGGCATGTGTAAATTTGGCTAGCACCTTCCAGTCTTTAAATCTTGCTGGGTCGAAGTCATTGACAAGAGGTATAGCAAACGTGATTGAACTCATCGCTTTGAGAGTGTTTGCTTCGATCACTGTATCACATAACTCTTACACAGTGGTTGGTGTCGCCACCACTAAGCATGTACGATCACGCATCTCATCCGAGGATGCAAGGTTTAGTGGGCAATGACGGTCAGCAAGTGTAGAATGAGGTTCATCAAGAGGGGAGAAAACAACAGAGAAGTTTGAACTCGTCAAAAACTCAAATTGTTTAAAATTCCCATCTAAAAACGTGAACCCACACTCCTGATCCAGTTTCACTCCTGAGTGGTCTCCACTAACGTCACTCAGGGGTAGGGAAAACCCATACCACGGCATTGCCCGTTTCCACGGTTGGATCCATTGTCGCGACCGCATCCCTGTCCACGGCCTTGTCCTCGGCCTCCTGCTGCAACATCCCCACGAGGTGTTGCTGCTACGGCTAGCGCCGCGGCCTCTTGTTCACCAATAGCAGCCTTAGAGCACCGAGCCCTAAAGTGGCACAAGATGAGCCCGAATACCATGGACACATCGTGCCAACCCACAAAAGGTCCAAGCCATGGTGGATTGGCCATGCCCTAAAAATATTGGGGAGATTTGGTCTTTCCTCGGCCTTGCAAACTACTTTCAACGGTTTATACAAGGGTATTCGACCCCGGTAGAACCGCTAACCAGGCTCACGCAAATAGACGTGTGTTGGGAATGGACATCTAATTGTGAGAACACCTTTCTCAAAGTCAAATAGCTTCTATCCATAGTGCCCATCCTAGCTCTCCCAGATCCATCGCAATCGTGGGAGGTTTGATGTGATGCGTTGGTAGTAGGACTCGGAGTTGTCCCCATGTAGAATGGTCACCCATTTGCGTATGAGAGCCGGAAGCTCATCCCCATGGAAACGCGGTACACGAGTGGGGATCAAGAGCTCCTTGTGGTCGTACATGCTTTCAAGATGCGGTGTTGCTACCTTGAGGGTACTAAAGGGAGTGTGACGGTCGTGACCGATCATAACCCATTGGTGTTTTTCCAAATGCAACCGAACCTGTTAAGACGACAGACGATCTGGAGCAAATACCTGAGCCGATTCTCATTCACATGGAAATTTCAGCCTAGACGCATCAATATGGCAGACCCACTAAGCAGACAACCTACGGATATTGAAGCGACCACCGAGGCTGGTGGGTGTTTTATGGCCATAGTGATAGCAACTGTGCAAACACCAGAGGTCCCTGCACCTCTGCGACAAGCACCTCAATAGATTATCCACTACAACGGTTTTGTCAACTGGAACCGGATGGGATACTGTGTGGATTCTTGGTTTCAAGACTCTCACAACCTGAACAAGTACGGATTGGTGGAAGCCACAGGAATATATTGGCACGGAATACAAGTTGTTGTGCCAGACTCAGGAGACCTTCGAGTGAAGATTATCTCAAAATTCCACGACCCACCGGTCGCAGGTCATGTGCGACCTTGAAAGACCGGACAGGCACTCTCGGACCACTATTGGTGGCCAGGATGGAATGTCGATGTCCGTAAGTATTGCATGACATGCGATCCATGTCTTCGAAATAAGGTTAGTAACAAAAATCCAACTGGACTCCTCCAATAGCTTCCCATTCCTGGGACTCCATGAGAGTGCGTCAGTATTGACTTCATTGCTGGTCTTTTGGACACGGCCCGTGGCCACGATGCAAAACTAGTGCATGTGGATCTTCTGATGAAGATGACACACTTCATTCCTACAACCACTGATGTGAACGTAGAGGAGATCACTCGTCTCTTCTTTGAGGCTGTCGTGAAGTACCACGGGTTGCCGTTGCGCATTATCTCTGATCGAGATGAAACATTTGCTAATAAGCACTGCAAATGATGCATGAGTACTTCGGTAGTGAGTCGCAAATATCGACAGTGATTCACCCTCAAACTGATGGACAGACAGAGCACATAAACTACACTCTGGAACAAATGCTCCACATGTACGTGGACCCTGCCATGAATGACTGGGACGAATTCCTAGCATTGAAAGAGTTTGCAGTGAATAACTCAGTGAACGACTGAGTTCATACCGTTTGTGTTGAACAATGGCCGGCATCCAGTGGTGCCCTCTCCATTGGTGAAGAGTGGGAGTACTGGAGGACAAGTTCCTTCTGCTCAAGCCTTTGCCGAGCGCATAGACTCTTTGTTATAGGAGATGAAGGGTCACCTTCAAGCTGCTCGGCAATAACAAAATGCATATGCCGACAAAAGTGAGATCTCATTTGACATCGGTGACAAAGTGGTGCTTAGCACTAAGAATCTTCGCCTGAAGTCACCAGGGGCGCAAAAAATTCTACCAAAGTGCATTGGGCCGTTTCCCATCGTTACATGCATGGGGCTAGTGTCATACCGATTGTTGCTTCCGCCGAGTAAAAAGATACTTGACGTGTTTCATGTGAGCCTCTTGGCTCCATACACTACAGAGGGAACCGTTCAGCCACCACCGACAATCCTTGCTGTTGATGGCCATTATGGGGTTCTTCGTCTTCTCTAGCACCGAGAGCGCACACTCCGGTCGGGGGTTGTTAGGGAATACCTCGTTCATTGGGCCGGGTGTGGACCTGAACATTTCTCATGGGAGCCTGAATCTCGGTTGCCCACAGGGGTGGTCAACGAGTATTGGAGTGAGTTGGTAACTCGCACAGATCGACGCGTGTCAGGGGGCACCACCTAAACAAGGAAATTTGAATAAAATTCCTGTAGGGCGGCATTCATGGACTGCGACCATAGGAGGTTGGGGACGCCCAACATGGTTGTTGCACGGGCGCTCTAGCCTAAAGGGGGGAGGCCGCTAGTCGTGCTGATCGACAATCTGTAGCTTAGGTCCAAGTACCATGCGCGTGTTCATGTTTAGCTGTTGATTGAAATCATTCATTATTACTTTCACAATGTTGATGGCTCAATAACCGACAATCCTGCCTGTTGTCCATGAACCAAGACGGTTCATAATATGTGAGGAGGAATGTAGCGGGAGGGCCGGTTCGGCCCTCCCTCCTCACTGAAGCGAGGGGTGGTTGCGCACCACCCCTCGCGTCAGCAAAGGCTGGTTGACGGCCAGCACTTCGCTGGCCGCCGGCCAGCTGGCTGCCGGCCGGCTGGGCGGCTAGGAGCCGACCAAGTTACCGGCCACCCACTAGCCGGCTAGCCACCAGCCGCTGATCACAGCCTCAGCCGGAGGCGGCGGCTGAGGGGCCACGAGGGCCTCGAGGGTGAGGCCTGGTGGCCTCTTACCCTCGGCCCCGCTCGCCCTCCTTGCAAGCGAGTGAGTGAAGTCGAGGGAGGGGGACGAGGGATGAAACACGAGAGGTGCGAGAGAAAGTTGGCACAAAATTGCGAGCGTGTCTCGCACGCGACGATTTTGTGCCTGAACGTCAAAAGGGTAAAACAAAGTTCGTTTGTGACGAACTTCGACATAAAGAAACAGAATAACTCGTATGAACGCACGATTTCGAGTTAAAAATCCCCGGTTTTGGTCCCAAAACCAGGGGTAAGGCTAAAAACGGAAATTCAAAATATTCGAGTCTCCTTGCTCTGGGTCGTTGATGATGATTGCCCCTCAGTCCTACGAAGGGGGTAAAACCGTGACGCGTACTGAGAACGCCATTTTGCGAACTCTGACGACGAATTCAGAGCAAGAGCTGGAGGTTCCAGCCCATTTCAAACGTAGAGGTTAAAAACAAAACATGCAGACAAGTGTGTAGGTACAATTTCACCCACATGCGCGCAACAAAGCACACAAGCCCAACCAACCGGTGAATATAGACTAACCCAGCTGGAATTTCCAAAACAACTGACAGCGAGAACCCGACAGGCGTACGGGCTCCTTGGTTGTGAGAATGACAAACGGAAAGAAGCACCAAGGGCAAAATCAAAAACGTTGTGCAACTGGATTATAAACGATCAAGGACAGGGCCATTGAGAAAATGGACCACGGGAGGTGGTCACCGAGAAAACTATAGAGACCACATGAGGGTGCGCCAAGTGATGCCCATGCTCTCAAAGTAACCATCGAGTGTCTCGACATATTGGCGGGCCATGGCGGCAAATCCAAAGGCCACCATGGTTGAGACACCAACATTATTTACATGTTTTCACGTTGTCTGTCCATAAATCAAAAGACTACCTGAGTGTGTATACAGCCGCTGCAATAGCCTCAACATTTTGCAATCCTAGGTTGAAATGATGATACGTTTGGATTGATGTGCAAAGAATTACGACTATAACTATTGTTTTTGTGCAACTTTAGTGTAAATTCTCGTGTGTGTCTCATGTTGTGCATCGCGACAGACGTTTATGGCCCACCATAAACTTCTTGTGTATCTGAAAACCATTGGAAACTACGTTACAGCGCAGGTTGGGGCAGTGGCGGTGTTGATGCAGCGTGCGGACTTCCACACTTGTTGCTTAGTCCGCCTCCCCTCAGTCTACTTCTTTAGAGTGTCTGTCTGAGTGCTCTGGGTTTGTTACTCAGAAAATGCGCACGCCAGTGTTAGCGTCAGAAAGCAGCTGAAAACTAGAAGTAACTGATTAGGAATGAAGAATGAGCAACAATAAGAGACCACTCCAAGTTCTTGATCCTCCCCGGTTCTGTAGAGCTTGTTACTCAGCTAACCATCAAATCAGAAAATAGACCTAGACCTATTTTCTGGCAGGCAAGGTTTTCCATAATACCGACGCTGCAAATGAAATTGTGCGGTCAAAAACAGCTAGAAAAACAGCAGCAAAGAGTTATGGCTGCCCGAACCTAGGCAGTACCTATGATGGTCCATGATGCCAAACAGTGTCACGCAACATGAGACATGGACCCTAGGCAGAGCATGACGCTACAGACGCAATGGTATAGTCAGATCCAGGACTGGACGCATGCAGACAACATCTGCGGTGGCACTAAACGCCGGCGGCCTGACCGCAGAGGAGGCCTGCCGATGGATCTGAGCACGTTGCCACAGGGAGGAGGCTCCAGCAAACTGTGTGTAGGCCTCAGCGTGCGTCGGCTCCACCGGATGACACTCTAGCAGCGTCGAGTCTCGCCGTCAGTCATTTGCACGCCGATGTACACAAGCCGTGAGGACACAAGAGAGCACAATGAGAGATGCAAAAAAAACCAACACTCCCCCATGACTCACAGGCGTAGTGCACATGGACGGACAGTGACACATTCAACAGACAGACTCCCCAAGGGCACATAGAGATGCAGGCCAGAACAAAGAGTGCAACTCACGGACACATGCCGACTGAACTCACATCCTTCATGAACGAGTTGCGCTAAGTGCCTTGGTCAAGAAGTCAGCAACCTGCCGTGTTGTCTCAACCCACACAATGTTGATGCTGCCATCATGCAACAACGAACGCACATAGTGATACTCAACATTGATGTGCTTTGTGCGTGTGTGATGCACACCGTCATTGTTGGCGATGGCCATGGCACTCTCATTGTCACAATGCAACGTGATGGATGCGATGGACTGAACAACTCGGACAACAGACGACGCAACCATACGCTCTCACAAGCACCTGAACCAAGGGCTATGTACTCAGCCTCAGCAGTGCTGCGTGCAATGTACCCCTGCTTGCCATTGCGCCAGGACACAACCATGCCGCCACGCAAAAAGAACCAGCTTGTGTGACTCTTACCGTCCAGACTACTGGTCCAGTCACTATCGGTGTAGCCCATCGCGACAACATACGGCTGGCGGCGGAACATGAGACCTCGCCGAGGAGTCAAGACGACATAGCGCAGTACTCAGATCGCAGCCTCGAAATGGAGGTGACGCAGCTCCTGAGAGAAATGAGCCAGGAGGTTGACGGCGAACGCGATGTCTAAACGCATCGTCATCGCCAAGAACATCAGTGACCTGATGACTTACAGATACGTGGACACGTCAACTGGCTCCCACACAATGGCTGGGTCAGGATTCTTCAGCTTCACCTGGCCATCAGGTGACATGGGTGAAGATGCGCTTGGCACGAGGGGCAGATCCTCGGCGAAGCGAGTGGAAAGAGTGTATAAATAGACGGCCTGATGGACGTGCATGATGAGGAGATCGTTGACGTAGACTAGTATAACAACAAAGGTCTGGCCTCGCGGGCTGACGATCAGTGCGGGGTCAGCGGTGCTGCACTGTTGCGGAGGAGCGTGTTGCTGATCTCTTGGTTCCAGCACCAAGGCGACTGCTTCAAACCATAGAGGGCCTTCCGCAGTCTCCAGACTATCCCAGTGTCGTCGTCGAAGCCTGGGGGCTACACCATGTAGAGCTCCTCACCCTCCAGCGAGCCATGGAGGAAAGCGTTGCTCACGTCCATCTGATGCAGCTCCCTCCCATACTGGGCAACCAGGCTGAAGAGCGCCCGGCTAGTGGAGAACTGACCAACTAGGGAAAACATCTGGTCGTAATCAACCCCAAAGACCTGAGCAAACCCCTTGGTTGTGAGGCGGGCCTTGTACTTGTCCGGCTTCCATTTGCGTCGGAAGACCCACTTGGCACCAATGGCTTTCTGACCTGGAGGGAGATCGACGAGGTCATACTCGTGGTGTTGTTGGATAGCAGAGAGCTCTTCGGCACAGGCAGCATCCTAGTGTACGGCCTTAGGAGAGGCTCGAGCCTCGCATAGGGTGGCTGGGTCCTCTGAGCATACTATGGAGCGGACTGCGAGAGTGTGTGCATCTCGAGCTCCAGGTGGGATGCACGCGAGTACAACCATGACGGCATGTCGATGCTCGTGATGGAGCATGACGTAGCCTAGTGCGGAGCCCGGATGAAGGTCTGCAATGATGGCCGAAGTGGTCAGGCCGAGGGCCTTGGTGCCAGGGTCCCTACTCACGATCGTAGGAGAAGAAGAGACACGTGGAGCGACAGGGGGAAGAGGCGCAACAGGGCGCGGTATGGCGGCCTGGGCGCTCACTGACGGCCTGGGTCAGAGGCTACCGCTTGGGCCACGCGTGTAGCGCGGTAGAGTAGGAGATGGCAATGAGTCCGATGGGGCTGGAAGCGCGGAGGGACAAGCACACGCAGGTGGAGCTGCCGACCTGGAGGAGCCAATGGAAGCGACTGGGGCTGCCGGCCTGGAGGGGCCAGTGGGCGCGATTGGGGCTGCCGGCCCGGAGGGGCGAGCGGGAGCGACTGGGGCTGCCGACCCAGAGGAACCGACGGGCTCGACTGGGGCTGCCGGCCGGGAGGGACGAGCGGGTGCGACTATGTCAGTGGAATCTGAGACTCTTGCTTCTCGTTGTGCTTCTTGCTCCTTACCTCACAGGTTCAAATCCCCCCTGTAGCATTACTCCACACCCCACCTTACCAATTTGTCCCTCCCTGGGCTACCCCGCCTATTTGCCCCTCCCTGGGCTACACCTGGCATTTCCCCCCTTTTCTCAACAGGCTACCCCACTACTTTACTCCCAAAATGATCCTCCTCCACAATCTGGGCCACCTCACCTTCCCACCACCTCACCTTCCCACCATCTCACCATCTCACCTCACTCCACCACCACACCTTCCCAACAGCTCACCTTCCCACCATCTCACCACCTCACCTCACTCCACTACCACACCTTCCCAACAGCTCACCTTCCCACCATCTCACCACCTCACCTCACTCCACCACCACATCTTCCCAACACCTCACCTCCCCACCATTTCACCACCTCACCTTCCTTTCCTGTTTAGCTACTTAGCTAGAGGCAGCTCTTGTTCATTGTTTCATTCAATCAAACACATTCCTTGTGTTCTCTGTTCTTGACAGACTGGGGTTGCCGACCCGGAGGGGCCAGGGGGTGCGACTGGGGCTGCCGGCCCGGAGGGGCCAGTCGACGCGACTGGGGCTACCGGAGTGGAGGGGCTAGTGGACACGACTGGGGCTACCGGCTCGGAGGGGCCAGCGGACGCGAATGGGGCTACCGGCGCGGAGGGGCCAGCGGACGCGGCTGGAGCTGTCGGCTCGGAGGGACCAAGTGATGTGCCACCCGGAAGCGACAGGATGGAGGACGTACTCACCACTCCCCCACGCGACGGGAGGGAAATAGACGAGCCGATGCGGACGAGATCACGAGAAAACAAGTCCTCGAAGAAGAGGGCATCGCGGGACTCGACGATGGAATGCCGGGAGGGATCCCAGAAGCGTCAGGCCTTCGACTGACGAGAGACACCAAGAAAGGTGCAAGGACATCCGTGAAGGATGAGCTTGCCGCCCTGTTGTGGGACAGGCAGCCACACAATGGCCACGCAGCCCCAGACGCGAGCCGGGCGGAGGTCAGCTCGCTGACCGCACCAGTGCTGGTATGGCGTGGACTGGCAGAGAAGGCGTCCGTGGGGAATCCGGTTCCAGACCCATGTCATGTAGGCCATGGCTTCAAAGAAGAAGCCATCGGAGAGGCCAGACTCAAACCGCATGGTGCGGACAACGTCAGCCATGGTACGGTTCCACCGCTCAGAGACGCTGTCCTGGGCGGGCATGTAGGACGCCGACGTCTCATGGTGGATATCACGGGAGGCAAGAAAAGTTGTGTTCTCGCCCATGTACTCACCACCACGATCAGAGCAAAAGCGGCAAAGAGATCAACCACACTCACGCTCCGCAAGGACAAGCCAGTCCTGAATGACGGGAGCGACATCGCTCCCGCCATTCGGGACTGGCTTGCAGCGGTAGCGAGAGTAGTTGTCCGTGAGGGTGAGGACATAGTGTCCATGCTCTCCAACGGACTCGGTAGGGAGAGGACCCATGACATCAGAATGGACCAGGTCTAGAGGGGCGGATGCACGAGAGAAGGACTGAGGATATGTGGACCGGTGCATCTTGCCCTGAGCGCAATTAATGCACTCCGTGGGGCATGGCAGAGGGAAAGTGTCGGGGTCAAGGCCTTTGGCCGGTTGGGTGCGGAGTATGCTATCTACGGCAACAGAGTGGATGTGACAAAGGCGGTGGTGCAAGAGACGTGTATGCTGTGGAGAGAGCATGCCGGTGATAAATACATGGCCTGTGGCGGCTGATGGAGAGGGGACGGAAGGAGAGGAGGAAAGACGAGGCACGTGCCACAGGTTTTCATTGGCGGTGGAGCGCAAAACGACAAGACCTGATGGACGCAACGACACAGTGCCAATGCCACGTGAGTGCAAATTGTCCATGCTCACGCGGTCAAGGGCAGTAACGGAGAGGAGGCTGAGCTCAAGACCGGGGACGACGAGGACATCGGTCATGAAGAAATCACTGGCAGGACCACGAAAACGAACGACGCTGACGTCGCAGACAGGTAACACCTGTCCGGAGCCCGTCTGGACGCCGGACACATCGCCAACAGGACCAAGCACACCGAAGGCCTCGCGTGAGGCCGTCATGTGATGCGTGGCCCCGGAGTCGATGATCCTGGTCTCCGCAGGGTCCTGGATCGGAGTCGCCAAATTGCTAACAGTAACGTGGCAGCAAGTAAGAGATACGGACGCGGTGGAGGGCGGCACAAAACGAGACTGCCAGTCATCAAGCCAGGCGATGTCGTCATAGGAGGGGAGGCGATGTCGTCATAGGAGGGGGTAGAGGGGGGCACTGGAGACGACGAGATGGATGAGGAGGTAGGACACAACCGCAACTCAGTCACAGTCATGCAGGGGAGAGTAGATGAGCAGGAGATGACGCAAATCGCACTTCCCTGGGGGGGAGGACGAGGCAGGCCGAGGTAGAGCGCGATAAACTGCTCGAGCTGACGCTCACGGGTGGATGGTCAACGAGTGTAGACGGAGTGGGGAGTGACAGCATTGGAGCTCGGATAGGAGAAGGACTGCACCGGTGATAGGAACGGAGGCGCCGACGGTCGCGGATGATACTGCTGCGGAGCTGGCGTCGGCGGGACAGGTGTGGTTGTCGGATGAGTGGAACTACTAGACGGGGTCAAGGCATCAAGGCCGGCGACAACTACGGCGGCAGAGGCGAGACGGCGCTCACACTGGCGATGCATGGTGGCGATGATGCGCGCCTTGTCCGTCGGTAATGGACAAGTGTACCACCCGTGCCCTAGCTGGCCACAGTTGTGGCAGACCGAGCCACCACCACTAGACCCAGTTGGCAACTGCTACTGCTCCTGCTGCTACTGAGGGTCCTTTCCTTCTTACCCTTGCGCTTCTTCTTCGCCGAGGACAAGGAGCTGGTAGATACAGCTGTTGCGAGGGAAGCAATGGCCACGGAGGTGACTACAGGGGATGCAAGGGCCTCTGTGCACTGGATGCAGGACTCCAAACCGGTTTCCTCAATCCTGAGGAAGAGCTCATATGGCCAGGGCATGAGGGTGCCTTGGGCCGTAATGGTGGAGAGGACTTATTGGGAGTAGTGAACGAAGGCGTTGGCGTATGCATTGGTGGCACCGCGCTTGATGGTAAGGAGCGCGGCTAGAGGTGGTGGAGCAGAGGTGCCTAGGCGATGGAGGATTTCCTCAGCCCACTGCCAGTAGGAGGTAACCGTCTTGGTCTCCCCCATGTGCAGGGAGTTTTTCTCCCGCAGCTGGCGGCTGGTCTCAGCCTCGCTGGATAGGCGATGGGGACGGATAAGGATGTGCCATGCGGCCGCAGGGTCTGGGGTCCCGCCGGTGGTGAAGTCACCGAGGAAGGGCTTTAGGGCCAAGCGTGAAGCCGGAGGAGCGACTGGAACGAGGGCACGCACGGTGCGACCAGCATCATACAGCTGTTCGGCCTGAGTGGAGTCGTACGGAAGGGTGTAGTACGCCCACAAACCCTCACCCTGTGCCTAGATGCGGAAACTGAGTTTCCAGCTCCGGAACTGTTTGTCGGCCTGAAGCAGCGGGGGCGGGGTCTCAAAGTCCTTTGGCCTGCGACCGGCACCCAGAGTGGGACCAAGGACTCAAGTCACTGTCTGCCGCTGGCGCTGAGTCTGCTGCTGTGTCAAGTAATGCGTACAGCAGACATAGCGGTGCCGGCATGCCCACGGAGAAGGAAAGGGGGTAGGGTACTACTGTGAGTCTGTGATGCCAACAACTACAGTGATGCAAGTTACTGTGTCAATGTGGTAAGCTGTTGCTAAATGGCGACCAGGGGGTCAGAGGCGCCGGTGACAAAGCGTATAGACTATTGCTGCTACTATTGCTACTATTGCTACTATTGTTGTTTCTGTTGTTACTGCTTGTGCTGGTGCAACTGCTCCTGTTGCTACGGCTGCTGCTGTTGCGGCTGCTACTACTGCAGCTGGTACAAGAAAGGGGATCTCCCCAACAGAGGAGGACCCCTCTCCACTGGGGCTGTTAGCCATGGTGGGTTGTGTTGCCCTTTTTTCCCCTTTTGTGTGCTACTGATGTTAGCAGTGATGTCAACCTAGAACGGCTGACGTCAGTAGCTGCTACTTTGTATCTATAGGGTTGCTGCTATAGAAGCGTTTCCCACCCGTTTTTTATTGTGTTGATGATGTCAGTAGTGATGTCAACAGTGTCGTGAGCTGAGAACTGCTGATGTCAACAGCAGCTGTTGCTAGAACTGCTTCTATGGCAGCTGCAGGGCAGCAGCTGCTGCTACTGCAGTTACTGTTGCTGCCGATACTGCTACTAGTCTGCTGTTGCAGTAACTGCTATGGCTATTGCTGCCGCTGCTGTTACTGCTGCGATCGTTTGTGCAGCAGCGAATTTTGCGGCTGCCGCCATTGCTGTTGTTACGGCTACTGCTGCTACTACAGCTGTTGTTGTAGCAGCAGTTGCTGCTATTGCTGTTGCTACTAAGCTATTGCGTGCTTCTAGCTACTACTGCGGCTAAGGCGATGGCGGTTGCCACTGTAGCGATGCTGGTGGGGTGTGCGACTTTTTTTCTGTCTTTATTTTTTCTCTTTTTCTTCTTTGCTCGCCATAACGGGCTCGTTGCTCGCTATGAGCAGCGAGCTGCGAGCAGCAAACTCGCTGCTTGCTGCTAGCTTCTCGTTGCTTGTTGCGAGCAGCGAGCTTGCTGCCAGTAGCTCGCTACTTGCTACAAGCAGCGGGTTGCATGCAGCTGTGGCTGCTGCTGCTGGTGGCCGCCGCTGCAGCCGCTACTACTAGCTACTGCTGGCCGTTTTCGACTGCAGCTGGTGCTACTGCTCGCTGCTGTTGTTGTAGCTGCGAGCTGCTGCTGGCTGCTACTGCCACTGCTCGCTGCTGCTGCTGTAAGCTACCGCTACTGCTACAGGCTACTGCAGCCAGTCACTAAACCTGGATGACGTCGCCACGTGCGTCGTCGCCAGCAGGCGCCTGACGCAGCATGCCGCTCACCTCCTCATGTCACGCGTGGGGATGAGTGCTGTCGGAAAAGATCTGATGGCATTTCCCCCGGCCCTGTGACCGTGGGAAAAATTCTGAATCCGCCACCAGGCGGGTCAATACTGTCGGGAAAAATCCGGCAGCATTTCCCCTGTACTGGCGCATATGGGGGTCCACAAACGTAGTGAGACACCTGTACGCCAGTTGTCTGCTGCTGCTATGCTCTGTAGGGAAACTACGCTAGAATGCAGGTTGGGGCCGTGGCGGTATTGATGCAGCGTGCGGGCTTCCACGCTCGTTGCTTAGTCTGCTGTCCCCTCAGTCTGTTGCTCTAGAGTCTAAGTCTGAGTGCTCTGGGTTTGTTACTCAGAAATGTGCGCGCCAGTGTTAGCGTCAGAAAGCAGCTGAAAACTGAAGGTAACTGATAAGGAATGAAGAATGAGCAACAATGGGAGACCCCTCCAAGTTCTAGCTCCCCCCCCACTGCTCTGTAGAGCTTGTTACTTAGCTAACCAGCCAATCAGAAAATAGACCTAGACCTATTTTCTGGCAGGCAGGGTTTTCTCGGTCAGCGTTGCCAGACGGCCGACAGCCCAAAACCCGGGCGTCGTCTGTTTTACCTGAAAACTGAACCATACCGTAAAACCGACTCTTCAAACGCAGTCGTGCGGTCAGAAACAACTAGAAAATTAGCATCAAAGAGTTATGGCTGCCCGAACCCAAGTAGTGCCTACGATAGTCCATTATGCCAAACAGTGCCACGCAACATGAGACATGGACCCTAGGCAGAGCATGACGCTGCAGTCGCATGGTATAGTCAGATCCAACGTCAGACGCATGCAGACAGCATCTGCGGTGGCAGTGATCGCCGGCGGCCCGACCGCCGAGGAGGCCCGCCGATGGAGCTGAGCACATTGCCGCAGGGAGGAGGCTCCAGCAAACTGCGTGTAGGCCTCAGCGTGTGTTGGCTCCACCTGACGACACTCCAGCAGCGTCGAGTCACGCCGTCAGTCATCTGCACGCCGATGTACACAAGCCGGGAGGACACAACAGTGCACAATGAGAGATGCGAAACAACCTGCAAAAACCACAATAGAATTTATGGTGGACCACAATAAAACAAAAAAACAGTTTGAGGAAAACTTCAGTCTTCTAAGAAAAGCCTAGAGGCAGTAGGTAAATAGCAGAGTGCCTCATCAAGTCTCCAGAACAACCGTGGTAGCTATCTCGCAGGTCCGGATTGGTGGATTGCCATACGACGGTGTGGGTCATTTGAGCCATCCTTGCCTATTTCTATAGCTGACTGTGATTACTCGACCATGTCCATGCACGAGCAGATTCCTTATGCGGAGTGTCGTCATGTGGTAATCCACCCATCAAAAATTGCAAGACAGCAGCCACGATGTCCCGTAGGCTGGCTGTGGTATTCTACAGCTTTTTAGCAACCTCTAGGGTTTTCTTGGTGGACTGGCCTTGGGTAGAATTTGCTCATTTTTGCATTGCATGTTCATCGGTCGATGCCAGACCCATGCATGCATGCAACCGTTACATTGGGTTCAACACATAGCACTCGTAGGTTTAGGTGGTTCTACGTTTGGGTAACTGTGCAGTGAGTTACGACCAAAACAGTGGTTTTGGGCTGGTTTTAGGAAACATTGACTTGTTGCTTGCTTCACTCGCCTTGCGCCGCGGCAGCTACTTATGCTCTCAGCTTGTCTGCTCCCATCTCTCTGTGCACATTTTCAGCTTTTGCATCTTAAGAGACTTTATGTGTCCCAGCTAGCCAAAGCCTTGTGTTCTTGTATCTGCCTTGCATGCTAGCGCGTCAGTTGACTCGACAGCGTTGCAACGACTGTGGCAGCCGAGCTAGGAAGCTTCCAGGCAACTTCTCAGACGGTGCACCGAGGCCAGCTGGGTCCAAATCGGGGTTCTGCATGGGCACGGACGCGGCGGAGTGGTCACAATCAACTGTACCGTACTGCACTTGAATTTCGATTTTTCAGTTTGAAGAATTTTGGTGCTCTTGAATTTCGTTGATGGAATTATTGAACCCAGTTATTTAGGTGGTACCTTCGGATTCGTTCAACGAAATCCCCGCAACTTGAAATTCGACGACGAACCTGTTCTACTCCGAGCGCTCGTAATACTCTAGACCGTTGGTCATCTGCCGGGTGATCGGGGGATGAACGAGGAATGTGCCGCGCCCATGAAGCGGCATGCCACGTGTCCAAGTTTGAACCGTTATAGCCGATTACGCGGGACTAAATGATTCGCGAATCCAAACGGTTGTCTTAGGACGCGCTTCCTGATTTCGAGTTTTGAAATACGACGTCCAACAATCTTTCTCGCAACAAGGCACTGCCACCTGTCACTTCACCAACAACCGAATCCCTCAGCTGCCAGCAATGGATCGCTTTCTGCAAAAGGTGACGCTGGAGGAGCGTGCCCGACGCATCGCCCAGGCTGTCCGCCATGGACCGCCTGTCCGTCCGCCTCCTCATTAAGAGACCCGTCGGCAGGCCTCGCAAGATCCGTGTCCTCCGTGTTGATGACACGGACGAACCGCAGCCTGCTTGCAACTTCACGGGCACGTACAAAAAAACGACCAAGTCTGTCGCATTGCCCCTCAGTGTACCCACCAACTTCCCGCTTGTTCTGTGTGCCCCTCCTGAGCCGACCAGACAGCGACGTCTTGATGAAGGTGTCGGGTGCTCACGTGACCACGAAGCAGCTGGAATCCGAATGCGTATGCAGCAGCAGTCCACCGGGACCACCAGCACGCCGGCAGCTGCTAAGCCTCAGCCCACGTACGAGGAGAAAGGCAAGGCAAAAGTCGTGGACAAGCCCCCGAAGCGCCGTGCACCAATGACCCGTATGCATACTGGTGCCATCCACTTGAAGGAGGCCACAGCGGACCATGCATCGTATAGCGATAGTGATTCCTACGTGGCAGTGTCTAGCGACGAAGACAGCAACGTAAGCCAGGGCAGCAGCAGTAATGATGCAAGCGGCGACAGCGACAGTCACATGCAAGACAACGATGACACCACTGACACCGAAGTGCATGCTCTGCAGCCGTCCTACGCAACAACATCAACTGAAAGTGGCAGTGGGGCATCGACGTCAACGAAAAGGGGGCCGTATTGCGGCTGGTTCGGGTCTGGACACTTCCGGACCATATACAAGGCCATGAAGCAGTACAAGACCGCATACAGCGCTGTCAAGCATCTGCAGAAAAATTTTCGTACCCCTGATGGATTTTGCGTCTACGACCGTCTATCTCCATCCACTGTTTCGGGTTGGTTCGAGCCAGGCACGCTCGTTTTGAAGCACCAGTACAAGGACGCCGTTTTGGCATCCATGGCGACAACAGCTGCAGCTCCGATATCGACGAACAGGAAGCGAAAACAGGGTTTCCGTGGAAAGAGGGCATGGCTAGAGACACGGCCTGAAATAGTCGCTGAGATAAAAAAAAATGCTACAAGATGCACGGGCCGCAGGCAACTCTCTCAACAGCAAGGTGATCAGGAAAGAGATTCGCGGAGTCGTGGCCCGTTTTGCACCCGACGAGCTTGAACGTATGGGTGGACGCGCTTTTTTGCGACAATGGGTACGGAAGTTTGTCCGTCGCGAACTGGGGTGGTCTTGGCGGTGTGGGACAACCGCGGCTCAAAAGCTGCCAGCAGATTGGGAGGCGAAAGTTCTGAAGTTTCATCAATGTGCTTCTATCATGTGTTCTTTGTACAACATCAACCCTTTCTTCATCATCAACGGCGACCATACAGGGTTGCAGCTGATGCCCAGCACCGACCGCACTTTTGCCCCTACCGGCTCAAAGGACGTGGGCATTCTTGGGCTTGACGACAAGCGGCAGGTAACGACCCTTGTGACATGCACCATGGCAGGCGAGATGCTGCTGCTGCAGCTGATTTTTGGCGGAAAAAGCAAGCGCTCGCTGCCACGTGGACCCAACTCGCGCAAGCTCACTGACACAGGCGCGCTGCTCTCCTTCACGCCCAGTCACTGGGCAAACGGCGAGACCACGCGTGACTGGATCCGTGGGGTGGTTCTTCCGTACTACAAGCGCATGTGCGCCGAGATGCGTGTGGTTGAGGGAGAGGCCAACATGCTGTTGATCCTGGACGTATGGCGTCCACATGCATGCGGCTCATTCCAGCCATGGCTGATGGATAACTGTCCAGACATGCGGACATGTTATGTGCCTCCGGGCTGCACATCAAAGGCACAGCCGTGCGACGCAGGTGTCATTCGTCCACTCAAGAACAGGATCGAGGAAGAGTATGCATCATGGGGTACAAGCCGCACAACTGTAGGACTCCCAACATTGGTCGGCATGGCAGTCCTCAAAGAGGAGGCATGCGGCTGGTTTCTTCGTGCATGGGAGTACGTGAAAAGCGAAGAGATCATCAAGGCTGCGTGGGCAAAGACACATTTCTCCCGCGTGTTCACTCCCGCATTTCAGCGTGAGGCTGCACCACACATTGGCGAGCTGTTGTTTGCATCGGACGTGGTGGAGGAGGATGCCGTCGTTGTGTGAAGTAGTGACGTGCATGATGTACTATTCACAGCTGTCTGAATTTCCTTCGAATCTTCTTCCGTCACTTTGTCCTCATCGGTGTTCTCGCAATGTTCGTCAGAATTCGTCGAAATTCACATGTCCTTATTTTCGCCCCTTGCATCACAGAAGTCAGTCTATACACTTCCGAATTAATTTCTTGCAGTGAACCCGGATAGACACATGAATTTTGAAAATCACTGGCTTTTATTTTGTTTATGCGCAACTTTTGAAATTTGACTAATGACAAATTCGATGAACAAACTAGGCTAAAAAAATTGTTATAATCGAAATTCAAGTGCAGTAGGGTATGTGCAAACGAGAACGGATTACATCACAACTCATGCATGTGCAGATCCTTGAGATCGCAAGACGCATCGGCGGCGAACGATTCATCCTCGACGTCGGCCGCTGTTTTCAGGGCTGTGACATGGAGGAGCGCTGGGCACACGATACAGGTTGATGATGGTGTTTGCCAACGCGTTCACGCAGTCAGTGCGGATGTTCCAATTAGTGGTCGAAGACCTGGTCTCATTTCTCTTGATGAGCTCAACCCCTTTGTGTTAGTGCTTCAAGGTTTTGATATTGTGTCAAAGCGCGCCAGCCGAAAGGACCCAGACTGGCCTTCAGACTCATTTTTGTTGATCGGAAGAGAAAGAGAGAGGAGCACAGCGCTTTGACATCTCGATTTGAGGATCAGTAGCATAATAAAGTCAAGGCATTGTCCAAATCGAAGATTTTTCACAAGGTTATGAAGTAAAGGCGTCAGCATCAAGCGGTTTGCACTCAGTCAAGCAGCCAGACAGGTTATGATGCCTTAGCAAGTGACATGTAGAAACATGAAGGGGAGAGAGAGGGCGGAAAGGAGACAGAGAAGCATGCTAATGAGGTAAGTAGGCAGAAACAACGTAGGCAAACACATGCATTTGAATAAAGAAATCAGAGAGGCTGGCACAGCTTGACTTGTCTGGCTTTCATGAAGCACCAGCACAATTCACCACTATAATGTTGCCCGTGAGAAGGCATTCTGTCAATTGTGTTTTTGCGGGTGTCGCCGCCTTCGTGCCACCCGAACCTCAAGGCAGGACACAGGGATGAGCCTCAACACGAACCCCACGACGAGGCCACCGACAGCAAAGCTCGCGCACAGCAGCCAGTAGTACCACGGGAGGGGCACGCAGCCGATCAAGCTTCCCAGGAACTCCACCAGGAGGACCTGCACGGCGCACTCGAGCGTGGCGATGACCAGCAGCGTCCGGTTGTTCCCGAGGCGCCAGAACATGTTGGGCTGGTCAAAGGCGCGCGCGTTGAACTGGTTCGCAACGTGCATGAACACGAACGTCGTGAAGATGACCGTGCCCAGAAACGTTTGCTCGTATGTCACCTCGTCTTCGTCACCGCTCGTGCCATCGCCTCCTGCAGCGGGAGGACTTGGGTCGGGTGAGCCCAGCAGGCCAAGGAGCTGTTCCCCACTGAACCAAAGCGCGAGGAGCACTGCCAGTTGGTACGTCGCCATGCCGAGCACGTTGCGCCACAGCACGGGTGTGAGCAGCGACCCCTCGCGCCCCACCGGCGGCTGGGCCAGCACCTGCGTTGGCACCGGGGGCTCCGTGGCGAGCGCCAGCGCTCCCAGCGCGTCCTGGATCAGGTTCACCCACAGCAGCTGCACGGGGGCGAGCGGCAGGGACCCGGAGACGAGCGCGCCGATGCAGTTGAGCGCGAGCGCGACGACGTTCACCGTGATCTGAAATTGGAGGAAGCGCTGGATGCTGCGGTGCACGCCGCGCCCCCACACGACGGCCTTGAGGATGCTGGCGAAGTTGTCGTCGAGGAGGACGATGTCGGCGCTCTCGCGCGCCACGTCCGTGCCCGACTGGCCCATCGCGAGGCCCACGTCGGCGGCGTGCAACGCGGGCGCGTCGTTGGTGCCGTCGCCCGTCACCGCCACCACCTCGCCCAACGACCGGAGAGCCTGCACCAGCAGGAGCTTGTCGTCTGGAGTGGCGCGCGCGAGAATCTTGAGCCGCGACAGGGCCTCCCCGCCGTCGGCCATGACGAACTTCCCACCACCGGGGGAAGAAGGGCCGCGTTCAGCGGTGTCTTCTCCTTCTGCCGGCTTTTTCTTCCGCTCTCCCGCAACAAGTACACCGGTCCCCATCTCTGATCCCTCGGTGCCACCGGCCGTTGCACTGACTGCTTGCCTCTCCGCTCTACTGACGGAACCGGGTCCCTCCTCCACATCCTCCCCCACGCGCACCACAGCCCTGCGGAAGTCCCTGCCCTCCATCACCTCCCCAGATTTCCTCGAAGCATGAAGCCCGCACTCGGCTGCGATTGCCACAGCAGTGTCTGCAGCGTCCCCCGTCACCATCTTCACCTCCACCCCCGCGCCCTTGCATGCGTCCAGGCAAGCGGGCACCTCGGGCCGGCAAGGGTCCTTGATGCCCACCACAGCGAGGAGAGTCAGGTTGGAACACTGCAGCAGACTGCTGCTGTCGACGCCGGAGCCCGCCGCTGCCCCTCCAGCTCCTGCCTCTCGTTCTGCCGACGTAGGAGAGAGATTCTGGAAGGCTATGCAGATGGTGCGGAGCCCGCGGCCGTTCATCTCGCACACGGTTCTCCTCACGGTGCCAGAGATGGCGGCGTCCATGGGCACGGTGACCATTCTCTCGGCGTCCAGCGCTGCAACGCAGTGCGGGAGGATGGCGTCGTCGGCACCCTTCCAATGCTGCCTGAGAAAGCGGCCTCCTGCACCGCCATCGACACCTCCCCTCTGCCCTCCACCGCCGTCCTCCTCACCCCCTCCATCCATCCCAACATCCCCGCCTCTTCTGCCATCACCAGCGCCAAATCCGTCCCCAGAACCAGGCGTCACCCCCTCACTCTCCCCGGCTGCACCAAGCGGCCCCACGGAGCTTGCAACCAGCACACCCATGGCTTTGGTGGAGGAGCTGAACGGCTCAAAGGCAAGCACCGCGCCCTGCTCCCTCTCCCGCCACAGATCCAGGCCTGCCACGTCCGCTCCCCACCTCAGCAGTGCCCTCTCGGTGGGGCTCGCCCCTCCGCTGTCCCCTGAACCTCCTCCTCCCACAGTTGCATGCGCTGCTGTCCTCCCACCTCCCCCTCCTCCTCCTCCTCCTCCTCCAGGCCTGCTCGTGCTGCCAGCTGTCGGGGCGGAGAGTGCCGGTGTGCTTGCTGCGCCAAACAGGCTGGAGCTGGTGTTGAAGGCGATGGCCTCCGCCAGGAGCCGTCGGAGCCCGAGAGAGAGCTCTTGCTGCGCCTGGCCTTGTGACCCTGGGAGTGCCGACGCGCCTGCCGCACTGCCACTGGACTGTGAGGAAGTAGAGGTCTCCAGAGATCTGACATCTGATGAGGGAACGCTTCCTGCTGATCCAAACCGTGGTGAACCTGATGCGCTCACCGCTGTTGCTGGGGCTACGTTCGCTGCTGCCTCCGCTGCTGCTGCTGCTGCTGCAGTTGCCGCCTGGTGCGGATGGGGGCGCAGGCCGGCGAGCCACCAGTCTATGACGGTCATGCGGTTGAGTGTGAGCGTGCCCGTCTTGTCGCTGCATATCACCGTCACGCACCCCATCGTCTCGCACGCAGCCAGGTGCCGCACAAGGCACCTGTCCGCCATCATCTTCCGGAGCGAGAAGGCGAGGGAAAGGGTGACCGCGAGGGGGAGCCCCTCGGGCACGGCGATGATGAGGAGGGTGAGCGCCGACGTGGTGTAGTCAAGCAAGGGAAACAGCTCGTTGCCTTCCCCGTCCTCATCCGAGCCATTCGACGCCTTCACCACAAAGTGCTGGATGGTGAGCGCCACGAAGAGGAGGAGGGCCGCCGAGGCTCCCACCACACCCATCACCGACGCCACTCCCTTGAGCCTCAGCTGCAAGGGAGTCATCTCCTCCTCCTCCCACAGCGTCGCCACCCCCACTCCCTTACCCTTCCCGTTCCGGATAGTTCCCAGCGCCCTCCCCCACCCCGTGTTGTCCCCCACCCCTGTCACCACCATCGTGCCAAACCCCTCCATCACCGTGGTCCCTGCCAGCAGCACCCTCCTCCTCCCGCCCGTGGGTGGCCCCGTGCCCTCGACATAGACAAGCTCGCTCTCTCCGGTCACCGAAGACTCGTCCACCGCGAGCGCGTACCCTTCCAGCACGAGGCCGTCCGCTGGCACGTGCGCGCCGCTGCCGATGTGCACGATGTCGCCCACCACCAGGTCCGACGCGTCCACCACCAGCCGGCGCGGCCGCCACCCACTCCCCGTCCCGCCCGGCTGGACTTCGCCCGGCGGCCCCGCCCCGGCCGGGCCTGCGTCACCGCCGCCGCCGCCTACTTCTCCTCCTCCTACACCACCATCAGCAGTATCACCAACGCCAAGACCATCGTCTCCATCACCACTTAAGTCCTTTGCTCCATGCGCATCGGTCACTGGAACGAGTCTCGTGACCTCAGCCTTTGTCCTCGCCGTCTCCTTGTTCAGCATTCGAAACTGCAGCGCCTGCCGATAGTTCACAGCCGTGGTTACCACCACGATCGTTGTCACCGCCACCAAAACACCGACCCCCTGATACAGCCCGGCCTTGCCCTCCCCCCTCACCAGGCACAGCGTAACGGACAGCGCCGCGCACAAGCACAAAAGCAGAATTAGAGGGTCCTGTACGGCCTCTAAGAAGAATTTTAAAACGCCGTCCGGCTTCGGCTCCGGCCGCGAATTCTCGCCGAAAGCACGCCGGCGCCGCGCCAGCTCCTCCCTCGTGTCGCGCACGCCTCCCCCCGGATCCACCTGCAGCAGCCCCAGCACGCCCTCCGCGCCGCCCAGCTGCGCGAGCACCACGTCCACTGCCTCCGGCCCCCCTCCACCCTCCTGCTCCTTGCCGAGCCGCGCCAGATCTTGCGCGGAAACCTCAAAGTTCCACGGCTGCGAGGCCTGGCTGTGGGAATCTGCATCCTCACGACGACTGCTGCGGCCCCTGCCGCTTCTGCCGCTGCTGCTGCTGCTGGCGGCGTCCCTGCCGCTGAAGGAGGTTCCATGGTCGGCACCACGCGCGTTCTTCATCTTGCCACGTCGGTATTGTTCTCCTGTGGCTGAGGTCCTCACCCAGAGGACGAGGCAGCAACCCTAAGAGTGAGCTACGAGAGAGCTACGACGGAGCTATGACAGAGCTATGACAGAGCTATGACAGAGCTATGACAGGGCTATGACAGAGCTACGACGGAGCTATGACAGAGCTATGACAGAGCTATGACAGAGCTATGACAGAGCTATGACAGAGCTATGACAGAGCTATGACAGAGCTATGACGGAGCTATGACAGAGCTATGACAGAGCTATGACGGAGCTATGACAGAACAGAGTTATGACAAAGCTACGACAGAGCTACGAAAGAGGATCTGTCCTGACATCTCATGTTCCTGTCAGCTCCTCCCCCACTCATCTCTCAGTGCGCTCCCCAACCCACCCCTGTCGCTACCATCTGCCGAGCCGCTTTCCTTGTTTCTTCCTAGTGCCCTGCAACTCTGAACACGGCTTCCCAGGCGAGGAGCATGCCCTTCTAGAGACACACGCTTGGATTTCTGGTCACACGCGGTGGAACTGCTGAACGGCCGCGTCGACCTTGCTCCACTTCCTCCTCCCCTCGGCAAAATGCCATCGGCCGTTGGTGGATCACAGCGCTCCCATGAGCCTCCTATCCCTGCCGGATTGCGCGTTGCGGTTCCGCGTTGGCGTCAAGCACCTTTTTCCCATCAGGCTGGCACCCGTTTGTGCTCCCGTCGGAGGGAACTGCGTGCACCAAGGTGGACGCGCTCACGAGATGCCGTTGTCTCATTGCGAAGCACCCCCCCCCCCCCCCCCCCCCCCCCCC
>SZWC01000116.1:246736-261972 GCA_023375785.1 Penium margaritaceum | reverse complement strand
TGAATGAAGCAGTGTTGCATCATACAGTGAGATGTGTAAACATACGGGTGATAGTGAAAGCTCCTAAGATGGGCCATGTGCACTACTTCTAATGTGGTGGAAGTATAACTCATAGTTTTGCGTACAGTGTGTGCACAAGGTTTGCAAGCATGCAACGTAAGTAATGGATCGTCAATAGCCATTGCATTACAAGTAAAGAGGACATGTGTTACACAATCCAGCTCACTCCCCGCCATGCCTCAGTACATGTGCCGCCCACATGCGTCGGGCGAGATCATCCCTCTCTCTAACCGCCAGTTTGTACTGCTTGGCTGGACCATGCACCATGGCCGTGCCAGTAGCAACAGTACCCTCTGCAACCCTTGCTTCGCCACCCACGGGTGCAATGTCATGCAAGGTGGATGCCACAACAGCGGCCTCAGCAGGGCTGTGAGGAACGATGGAGAGTGTGGCCCGCCGTGCTTCCTCGTACCAACGCATGTCAAAAGCGTCGCCATGTATCTGACACATGTTATGCAAGATAATGCATGACGTGACGACGACCGGTACATTTCTCAACTCATGCTCCATCCGTGTGAGAAGTATCCGCCACCGGCACTTGAGCATACTGAATGTGCGCTCGATGACCATTCGAGTGCCACTCTGCTTCTTGTTGAAGTACGCTTGCCATGGCTGTAAGTCGGAGCCCCCAAACTTGTACGGTGGTAGCATGTAGGGACGACAGGGATATGCAGCGTCGCCGACGAGTTTGAAGCCGTGGAGATCGCCTCTCATAACTCTTTCATAAAGAGTTGTCTTGGTGAAGAGTCGCCAGTCATGCATGGAGCCAGCCCAGCCAACATGGTAATCCCAAATGACGCACTGGGCATCACACACTGCCTGCAAGAGCACCGCGTAAAACCCCTTGCGGCAATAGTACGATTCTTTGTGCTCCGTAGGCCCAACAATGTGGATGTAGCTACCGTCTATGGCCCCATTACACCCCTCAATCCCCCGCATAGCACGAAACTGTCTCTCCATCTGCTGCATTCGCTCGAAGGTGGGCCACTTGATGTAGATGTTCTTGAAAAGGTGGCGGAAGGCCAAGAAGAAGTCGTGACATATGCCGACAACAGTCGACTTTCCCACCTCGAAGTAGTTGGCGATGCCATTGAAGGATAACCCCGTTGCAAGGCGCGTTAATGCGATTGCGACACGGACCTCCATAATGATGGCTGGACGGAAGCCGACATTATGCTTCTCTAGCAGTGGCCGAAGCTCCTCGACAATGAAGTCGAACAAAGTTGGAGAAACACGGATTGCTTTCTTCAAGTCCGTGTCTCTCCTTGCTGTCAGCCATGTAGGAATTCGCTTGTCTCTTGGTTGAGTCCATATGGATCGTGGCCGTCTTCGGTTTTTTTCCTGGTTCCGGTGCCTCCGCAGTGCAGCAATGAGCAGGAGGACGAAGGTGTTTTGCAAGAGAGGCATGATAAAGGAAGAACCAAACCCCCAAGGCTAGACACGTGAAGGTGTCCATGGTGTGCTCACATAGGGGTCTGGTGGTGCTGCAAGGGAGAAGTAGTGGGTGAAAAGGGCGTCTGTCTAGGCAAAGTGCTCCATATAACTGTTTAGCGCAGAGCTAGGGTTCCTGCCTTCGCTTCGCCATCAGCCCTGCGGTCACATGCCATCAGGCGATCCGGTGATGCGACTCGGCAGTGGCGGTTGCTGTGTAAGTGCGAAAACAACTAGGCGCCCTAGCCGTAGGGGAATAGGCTGCCGCGCACACCCTGCGCGGCAGGCATGGCACCTCTTCGCGCGAAAACCACAGGCCATCAGGGTGATTTCCGCGTGGAAATTTCAACACCATCACTGATGGCCTGTGACCCCGGCCAAACACTAAAATCCACAGACGGAGGTCTTTGGCATAAATCAATTTCGGCCGCGGCGATGACGTGACGTGGGTTGCACACCGCAATAAAAGAATTTCATCGTCCATTTATTTTCCAGCTCGCCTCTGAGCGGGAATATCCGACGTGGGGACATTGCGAAGATTGTGCGGGACTTCCGTACAGCTGACCGGATTCGCATGTTGTTTTAAACGTCCGCGGCGATGGGGAGATTAATCGAGTGAACGCTGGTCATCTTCCTTCATGCTTCATTTGTGTCGAGTCCAATGCGGTATTCCGCAGCATTCCTTTTTGTAGTGAGCGGCATCGAACCTCTCCCACAACAAAAATTTATTGTTGTAGGTGCTACCCAGAAAAAATGTACCTACACACTAATAAGGCAAGCGGCACCGCCGGAACCGGAAGCACACGACAACTTGACAAAAAAATGTTAAGAGATGATGTACCACCGGGAGTTGAGCCCGGACTTCTCGGCCAGCGGAACAGTAAGTCGACGGCAACGCGAATTCGCGAGGCCGTCAAGTTATCGGAGGGCCTCACGGAGGGTTTCCATGCGACTCTCCGTGACGACCTCTCGTTGATAAATGTATCAATAAAATTCAGGTTTCAGTACCGATCCTGACATTTTGTATCGACAAACTGTCGTGGAGAAGGTCGGCAGGACACCCTCCACGACATTATACATCCTTGAAACATGCACGATATAGTTGTAGTCTGCCGAACCAAAAATCTGTCAGACCCTTACCTGCCACGTCATTCGCGCTCACTACAAGATACAAAAAAAGGCTACGGAACACCGCGCAAGACGTACACGAGTCGGCAGCTTTTTTGTCCTCCTGTGGGTTCATGGCCCGCCCGTGTTGACCTTGCGATTCTCATGCCGTTTGGCAGAGGGCAATAATATTATGCCAGAGTGTGGTGCAGTAGAAGGTTCGAGGATTTGGGATAGATGACTTCCATTAATCAGCAAGTATACTACGATGATAAGTTTTGAGTGAGTCGAGCACATCTAAACGATTACACGAATCTGATTGAGGCATATGTTGGGTCTTCGGCTATTGGGGGGAGCGATGCATGCGAGATCATGCCAAGAAGCTCTACAGAGAAGTCGGGGGCCTTTGAGAATATCAATGCGTGGTTTTGCAGAAGTCTAGCGTCATCGAGAGCCATCTAAAACAATATCAAAACATCAAAATGGTTTGGAACACTTATTTCGACCATTCAAAAAATGGTCGAATTAGTTAGATTCAAGAATGGAACACCGGAGGTCGGGGCAAGTGGCCAAAATGCCCTCGGTTCATCGGTAAAAAAGTGGGTCAAAATTTTACTGACAGAATTTCCCACTCGTGCAGTTTCGGAACTCGTGTCCCAAAGGGACGTAACGCTTCTACCCCCTTTTACTCGTGTCGTCCCGGCGTGTTAGCATATTTAGGCCGATGAGGACGATAATAGCCGTCGATCATGTGATCGATGCCTCACAGGTTTTCGTAGGGCTACCAGCTATTATGCATGGCTTCATAGTCATGTCAATTGATCACATAGTTGGTGAATTCTCCACGCCATCAACGTTAGAAGATATTTTCGATCACATAGTTTGCATCCACGTCCACTTGTACACAAAATGGTAGTGCGACGTCTCTACCAGGGAAGCTTGTTGTGGGGTCTTGGTCGTGCTTGAGTTTGTTGATATGGAAAAGAGGATGAATCGCCATGCTTTTGGGCAGGCAAAGGCATGCAAGGACACGTGTTTGGATATGCTCAATCGCAAATGGCCCCAACCACCAAGGTTTGAGTTTCACAAAGTCCTGTTCTTGGAGTTTGATGTTCGCCGAGCTG
The DNA here is from genome assembly GCA_023375785.1 of Penium margaritaceum. Classification (NCBI taxonomy): domain Eukaryota; kingdom Viridiplantae; phylum Streptophyta; class Zygnematophyceae; order Desmidiales; family Peniaceae; genus Penium; species Penium margaritaceum. The sequence goes on along the minus strand of SZWC01000116.1, from coordinate 258,250 downwards.
AGGAGGATCCGATCACCGGTACGGAGCACGTCATTGATGCGATGTTGGTCGGTTTTGCACCTCAAAAATGATGGTTTCTTTGTAAGGGTTTGTCGTGTTTCCTCCTAGGCACTAAAGAAATCCCTTTGGTGGATATCGTTCGTGAGAATGTTGCTAAGACTTTGCAATCCTAGCGGTGTGGTAGGAAGCTTGCCATAAACAACTTCAGATGGTATTTTACCTGTTGTAGTGGAATTAGTGGAGTTGTATGCAAGTTCGGTGGTCGTTGTTAAGCTACATAATAGGTGTCCCGTGGCATACATGATGTGGGGAGAAGTTGTTTGAGCGCTTGAGTTGGTCCGCTCCGTTTGTCCCTCAGTTTGAGGACGAAGCACTATCGGTAGCTCGATCTGACTATCCTAACGCATGATCAAATCACGCTAAAAATGGATAGTGAAGTTGCCATCTCTATCACTAATGATGTAGCCAAATGACAGTGATTTTCCTTCTACGATGACGGTGGTTGCCTTCAGATGAAAATCAAAATTCTAGAAAATATGTCCACCATAGCGTGGATGGCATCATCCCCTTAGAAGTTGTAGGCAATCGTGTTACAACATCCATGCTGATGATGACCCATGCCTCTGTCAGAATAGGTAGAGGTTGGAGTAGATGAATTGGCCTCATGCAATGAGATTTTTGTCTATGAAAAGTGTCGCACTATTTGAAGAAGGTTGACACGTAAGTCTACAGGGTTTCCCACAAATAGTATTTTGCGTGTTCATTGAGCGTCTTGTCCTTGTCAAAGTTTCTGCTTAGACTAGTGTCGTGACAATGCTCTTATAAAATCCTCCTTCTCTCCTCATTTGGTAGGACGACAATGTGATGAGTGAATCACCATCGCTAGCAGGGGTCGTCGAACGTGAACTTGGTCTCATCGTACTCGCAAAACTCCTCATAACACTTCACGAACACCCTTGCAAAGTACGGGGGTCGTTTGATAAGTAGCGTGTTCATCTCGACCATCAAATCTGGTAAATGGCCCAGAGCATCCACTATGTTCGCTTTTCTAGGTTGATCCTCGATGTTGTAGTCGAAATTAGACTCAAGGAACTCCATTGATGAAGTTTGTTGACGGCTCATACTTGGTGGAGTCATTAAGAACTTTAGTGCGTGATGGTCGACAGCGACAATGCATCATCAACATTGTAAACAACACTGCCATGTCTTGAACACGTGCACGAGTGTGATTATTCTGATTCATTCCATCGCCTAGTTTAGTTCCGGCTCACATAAGTTTCTTCACATATACGCGCGTTATTGTTCTCCAACACCATTGTCTTGATTGAGAACATCTCTGGTGGCTCGATCGGACTCGCCAATGGCCATGATGTAGTCTATCATGAGTTCTGCCCACTCTAAGGGTGGCACCAATGTTAAAGCATTTTTCAAAGAGTTTAACGCTTCTTGTTCACTGTTCCCAGAATTCCAATCGATGGTTTTTTAGTGAGATCGGAGAGAGGCACTGACACTCAAGCGTAGTCATTCATAAACCGATGATAGTAGTTGTTGAAGTTAAAAAGCACTTGAATATCCCAAACTTTTGAAGGCTTCGACCAATCAGCGACTACATCCATATTTTTTAGCCCATTGTGATCTGTTTGTCACCAATGATGTGGCCCATAACTCGATCAATTAACGACGGAAGTCATGCTTAGAGATTTGTCTACAAAGTTTCTCCCTATATAAAATCTCAAGGATGCGGGTGCATACTAAGATGTCAATGTATACAAAAATAAATTCGTTGAGGTACGGGCGGAAAATTTTGTTCATCACCACCATAAATGTTGCAAGGACATGAATGAGTCCAAACTACATCAACTCAAAATACCCATATCTCTTAAGGAAAACTATCTTCTCGATGTCCTTATCAGATATTCAGGTCGGATGATAACCGCTTTGTAAGTCAATTTTGTTGAAAATTTGGGCCACAGATCCATCAAGTTGGTCAAAACGTTGTCTGCTCGCAAAAGAGGGTAGCAGTTCTTGATGGTGATGTATTTCAACGCTCAATAGTCCATGCACATCCGGATCTCGATTTTCTTTTTCACAAAAATTGCATGTGTGGCGTAGAGTGATGTGGAAGGTCTGATGAATCCTTGACCGAGCATCTTGTTCAACTGCTTCTTGAGTTTGGTTTGCCCGTAATTGCTCATTCAAAATATCCCCTTCACCGTCGGTATGCTTCCTAATTTTGGGGTACTTGAATATTGGTGTTTTGCTCTAGAGGTAACTCTCGAGGCACTTCGTCGAGAAATACCCCTTTGACTGCGAACTTCTCAAGTAATGTGGTTTCCTCGACACCTTAAATATCTCTTGCTACTGTTGTCTCCACGTGGACTAGCCACACTTGAGCTATCTACCACATATGTCCCTTGCCATCTTCAAGGATATCGGTTAGAATTTTTTTGATATTGCAACTGCCTCTATTGTTTCCACCTGTATTGTTTCCCGTCATTCCCATTACATTGTGCATTGCTCAACCAAAGGCATATGTCATTTTTCTGTAAGGAACGCTCACATAGAATGACATGTTGCTCTAGTCCACCTTTGGATTCTGTCGGTATAGGAAATCTCACCTGAGGATAGTTTTGTGTCCGCTCATTATGCAAGTTATCTAGAACACTACATTGTGCAGATGTTAGATTTGTAGTCGGAGAGGTTCACGGAGTCAATAGATCCAGAGTCGAACATCGACGGGTTTTCCCACGAACACTCATGATTCAGTCTACAGACCAAGATTCTAAACCATGTCATTGCATACAAAGTTTTGAGAAGCCCATTCAGTCATTAGTGTCATTACGTTTTGTGACTTTTACAACTCCTTGATTGTACTTGTAGCAGTATCATTGATGGGTCGTCCTCGTACCCCCTCGTCGAACTTCACGATCTTGTGTATCCTCGTCTACATAGATATGAGCCACTCAGATGGACGATTGTTTGGCACATCAAGTTCAAACAAGAGAGGAGCCTTGCTATCTACTTCTATCCTTTGCTGTTTCTCAACTCCTCACGTTTTCTTTGTAACATCTCCTCTCTTTTTTTGTACTGATGTAATTTTTTATGGTCATACGAGATGTGAACTGGTTCCTAACAAAACTAACATAGCCAATGATCGCGTTGATCGATAGCGTCAATCTCCATCCGTGAAGAGGTTTCTGTCAACTGCATTTTTCTGCCATGGTAAGGATTGTGGACTTCGGTCGCCAATTGTTGGATTCCTGCATCTGAACATCGTGGTCAGCACTGTCGATACGATTCGCTATTGGGATAATCTGTATCTTGGATTTTGAATATGAAAATTGCTCACCACATATCGCATTTGAGGCTCTTGTATTAGAAATGGAGTTCGTTGGGGGTGAGGTCTTTGTCAGTGATGATTTTGTGGAAACCGCGCATATACTCTACCACGTTGGAATGATGAAGCAAGCGTTGGAACTTGTACCATACATCACACATCTCGTTTAACTCTCCAAAGCGGGCAAGTCTAGCACACACAAAGCTGCTCCACGCTTCTGATGCCATGAGAGTTTGGTGCCACGTTGGCTTCATCTTCTCGAGGGGTAGTACACCTGCGGTCGATGATGTGAGTGCAATCCTGTGAGCTGTTGAACTGGCTCTGCTTGTATCCACCTAGAATTGGATGGTCTTTATATGGGACGTTTAACTCAATGTTGTACCACGCAAAAGCGAGGTCGGGAAGTCATTTTCTTTTTTTCTTTTTTGACCCTAGCAATGGTGAAGTACACCTCCAAACCTGTCAACCACATAATGACCGTCGCTCTCAGAGTTCACGGGATGGAATGGCTCTGGGAGTGCCAGTTGGATCTTGGCTTCACTTGAGAGTTGGATATTTCTATCAGATATCATTACTTTGCGTGCACCAGAAATCCAAAGCTCCTACATCATCGCATTGTGTTGTTAGAGTATATGGATGTTGAGGCTCTTGAATCCTGACAACTTTTTGTATATGTCTACATTAATTCAAGCATGTCGGTCGATGTGTCTCAACGTGCTAAGTGTCGACCCGACAGGCAACAGTGAAAGGAGAGGATTCACCGAGCCCGAGGGGTCCGTCACCAGGCTGGCCGTCCGTTTCATTAGTGTCTTTCCCTTCAATGTAAAGGTTGTCGCTGTTTTGTGGTTTGTCTAGAGAGTGTGTTTATCTGTATGCTACTGATTCTCCATTGCCAAGTGTTTGCAGGTAACAAGTTCTTATCGTTGGTTGTACTTGCTCAATTCACCGGTGTCAGTTTGTGATGTTCTGAATGAGGGAGATGTGCTAAGTGCTTATGCAAGGCCGTTGCTAGGTATTTAATGTGCCATTTGTCCCTCTACTACAGTTGGACTCTCATGCCAAGTGCTACATCGAGCAGAATGTGGGAAGTTCACAAGGATGAGGTGCGGGACAATAGAAAATTTGAGGATTCGGGACAAACGGATAATGTGTTTTAAGTAGTAAGTGTACTTTGATGACAGGTTTCGGGTGCATTGAGCACATCCATGCAATGACAAGAATCCGAATTTGGCATACGTTGGATGCTCGGTGCTCGAGCCGAGCGATGCGTGCGAAGTCACGCCGTGAGTGGCTTCTTCAAGAAGCTCCACCAAGATTTCCGGGGCTTCAAGAATATTCATGTACGGTTCAATAAAAGTTCATCGCCGTCGAGAAGTTGACGGAGAAATATTGAAGCATTGATATGGTTCGCGGCACTTCTATCGACCATTTTGGAAAGTGGTCGAAGTAGTGAGAACCTTCTAGAACGGAACACTGGAGGTCAAGGCACGTGGCCAATATGCCCTCAGCCAATCGACATAAAAAATTTGAGTTCCTGGCGCGGTGGGCCATGAACGTAATTACACACTCACAATATTTAGGGAATAATGTACGCAAGGACGTAATAATTTTGGCCATCTATACTAACCTCCAGTGTTCCACTTCCCAAGGGTCAAAAGAAGTATCACAAACCGTCTCAATGTTTGATACTATTTGGTCAACTTCTTGACGGCACTGTGTTTTTGAAAATCGTACCTCGATATTAAAAAGAAACTCCTGACTTCTCAGTAAAGTTTTTCCAAGCAACCATTCACGACGCGACATTGCACACGTCGCTCCACTCAAAAGGTCAAGATCCAACATATTCCTTATATTGTTTCTCATTATTGTACATTTGCAATACAAATATTTGACACTTGTCATCAAAGTTCACTTACTACTAAATACAAGTCATCTAATTGTCCAACTTCCTCAAATTATTGTTTGCTCCTCACCCCATCCCCATGAACCATCCATGCTTCACTCGACGTAAGACTTGGTATCATAATGCAGCAATGCTCAAGGGGTAGCCGATGTATTAACTACAAGGTTACAACCTTGCATGAGTCTTTAGTGCATCTCCACTGTTCATAAGTTCACAGACCTCACAACAAAAATGTTAAATGGAGAGAGTACACTTGATGATGAGCAGTAGCAACCGGCAAAGACTCCACTGGAGCATCTTTAGCGACACGTGTTCATGGACCCTCTCAAGGCAAAGCAGGAGCAACGATAACTTTTGTGGCAAATGGTGGAGAACCAACGTCCATGACGACCAACCCGATGGTAGATGTCTTCGGCTCCACGTATCCTTTACCTCCGACGTTGCTCATCTAAGTGACACCTAGCACGATGAGAGACAACGGCTGATTAGCTCGCATAAATGAAGAACTGTACAAGAAGTTTTCGAGACTAGAGAGCCTCAACACCCGTCTACCTTAATAGCTGAACAAGGCAATGGAGGAGCTTCAAAATACGAGCACACACGACGAACTTTTCAACGGGAGAAAACTCCAATTCTCGAGCTCTCCCCATATTTTGTTGGAACATTTTGATTCGTTTGATGATAAAACGACTCAAAAACAAGAATTTCCTCGGTCCTTTGGACATTCCAAAGGACCGACGGTTTGGATGTGGCTTATGAGTTTGATGGTGTACCTCACTACTGTTGGGGTGAAAAACTAGAATTTCCCTCGCAGCCTCGTTTTTGCATGGCACGACTTTGAGTTGGTGGTTTGAACTCAAGACCATCCATCAGTAGCAAGAGCCCAGTGGAATTGGATCAACGGCTTACCTAATCACTCTCACATAGTTGACTGTAAGCATTCACCACTCAAGAAAATCAATTCGACATGGAGCTATTTTCCTACTCCAATGGAGAGTTGGACACACTTCTTTCATGCCATACTTGCACACTTTGTAAACATGAGCAATACGTTTGACGCATGTTATAAGCTTTAGCACCTAAAGTTGAGCATGGCATATTATGGTGCTTCCATAAAATCATCACCGACGGAGAGCCCTTCCCTGATGAACTCAATTTCTAGTATAACAACAACCGCAAAGGTGATATCAAGCAAGAAATCTTCATGTATGGCATCCAAGATGACCTTCTGCAAACGATCACAGTAGCCAATCGCATTGACAACACCGACTATATTACTCAAATGCAGGTTTCTAAATCTTGGCAACCTGAACGCCACAATCTTTTTTGTGGCAAAGGAAAGTTGAAGTCGACGAAAACCTCGTATTTGATGGAGATTAAAACCATTGGTCAACGTGATGAATGGCTATCCTCGATATCCAAGAAGCCAGACCATATGCCATGCGACAGTCGGAAAGGGAATCAACAGGCCCAAAAGATGGAGGAAGTGGTAGATAAAAAATGAGGACTCGAGAAATGGCAAAGGAAAGGAGCAAACGGCAAACTTCCTCTCCAGTCAGAAACTTTTACGCTAATCGATCGCCCACCTTAAGGGCTCACATTACCATAGACGATGGTTTATGAGATCAGGGAGTATGAGGACAACAAACTGATAACCTTACAACTGTGGGGTTGTACAAGTTGCAAAACGGTATGGCAATACTTGATATAGGAACTTTTCACAATTTTCTAGGCAACGACATGATTTGGAAGGTGCGTTGACAAAGCAGAGCAGGGGTGTTTGAAGGAAAAATTGTCAACAGACGACTATATATCCGTCGAATCCATGAACCTCTAAGACTGTTAATCAGTCCATGTGAACACAAAACCATCCTCGAGCGAGATATCCTATACTGGTCAGAGGTTCATAACACCATCCACGTCACCTTACGTAGCAGCTTTAGTTTTAGTAAAAATTCAAAGAGATGAGATCCGGTCATGCGTGGATTACCAGGAATTGAACGACATTACCATCAAGAACCCCCTAAGTATCAATTATCCAAATGTCCCAATTTGTTGAAACATATTCTACCCTCCTCCTCATCCTTGTGAACTGTCCATGTTCCGCTGAGCATAAAAATTTGGGCCTTTGAGGCTTAGAAAGTGGAAGTAGGGCAGCAGTTAATTAATGAATTCCCCGAAAAGTGAGGACGGGTCATACATGGTTGATGAATTCAATGATGGTCAAAAACAAGTTGTGATAAGATGCAAGCACATCCATGTATCGACTATCAATTTTGTCCCCATATAAAAAAGTTCAAGCATTGCTGCACTCATATGACATGAAGGGAAAAATGGTTAATTCATGGGTATTATGTGGTTGTAACCATTGAAGGATAACTAGGTCTGTAGTCCGAAACATGCTACGGTGCAAGAAGGCTTAAAGAGCCAAACTGGTCGTGAGCTGATTCTTTGATCTGTGCATGTGCTTCACCTACTAAAGGTCAACTTGCCGTTAAAAATCGAATAAAAAGGATGAATGAAGATCAACAGTTTCATAGATCAATACAATTGAGAACTTTGCAACTTGAATTCAGGTGTTCGATATGTATGCACGATTCAACATTAGACGGTTCCACTTCCATCAGCGCGCCTATGAGAGATGCGTATGAGACTACTCCAAAGTGGAAGTCTACTTTTGCAACATGATAACTGACCTAGCGACGCTGCTATTATTGGATGGTTTGCCCCAGTTGACATCCCATGTGAGGAGGGGTGATGCCCAATTGACAAAGTATCCATGAGCACAGTATGAAATTTTTAAGCAAAAGTGTAATATTGTTACAACGTGCATAACATGGATGGTTCACAACTATGAGGTACATAGCAGAAGACAAATGGAGGAATGGGAGGGTTTGCTAGTTTTGATGAAGCAGGAGAGTACTTCAATGAAAGGTGTGAGATCTGTTGAGTGCATATATCAATGACAGTAATTAAAATGAGACATATGTTTGATCTTGGAAGCTCAATTTGAGCGACGCGTGCGGCGTCACGTCATGAGTGGTCGCGTCGAGAAACTCTGTTAAGAATTCCATGATTCTAATAATATTGAGGCATGTATTCAGAAACATCTAACGTCGTCAAGGAAAGGGCCGCACATTATGGAAATATCAATACATTTTGTGACAATGTTATTGACCATTATGGAAAGTAGTAAAACATGTCGGTACCTTTGGGAACGGAGCACTGGAGGTCAGAGCAGGTGGCGAAAATGCCTCGACTGAGCATCCTAAAGTACCCGAGTTTGATGCGAGGTGGGCCAGAAATGTAATGATAAAAACTTCCACTCGCGGAGTTAAGGAATTTGTGTACGATTGGGATGCATTACTTCCCCCCTTTTAACTAAGACATCTCGACACATTTGGCAACGTAAGCCAGTGAAAAATGTAGTAGCCATCGACTACATGACCGACGATGCAGAGGTTGCCATATGGCTCCCTTATGTTGTTCACGACATTATAGCCATGTCACTTGAGAAGATATTCTGAATTTTTTTCAAATGCGATGATATCTGATGATATCCTCAATCCTATACTACCCTAGGATTGGAGGTGAAGGAGTGACTTTTATCTCACCGAAGTCTCAATAGTGCTTGAGTTTTCTGACTGAGAAAACAGGATGAATCACCATGCTGCCGTGTAGGCGATGTCGAGCGATTTCTAGGATATGCATTCGATCAATTTCAACTAGATCCAACCATCAAGTTTTACCTTTGCATCTTCTTGTCCGCATGGTTTGATGTTCATCGTGATGAGTAGGATTCCATCGCAATTACTAAAAAATGTTGTTGCTGCGATGTTGGTCCATTACCTACTTCATCGTCGCCTATATATTTGCGAGGATATGCCATGTTTCCTCCCAGATGCTAGAAAAGTCACAACGATGGAGATCCACCATGGGAATGTTGCTTTGACTCTGTAGTCAAGTTGGTTTGGCTGGAATTTTACTGTGGAGCACTTCAAATGGAATTTTATCCGTTATGGAAATCTCCCATTGAAATGCAAATGTGGCGGTTGGTAACTTTGCTGTCCAATCAGTCCTGCGGAAAGAGTGTGCAGAAGTTTGAGTGCCTCATTGGTCTGTTTGGTTGCTTTTCATTTTTTTGATAGCTTGTTCCCAGTGTCATAGTGTGTCATTAGCTTGTACAAAAAATGAATAGTGAATCGACGGTCTCTGTTGCTGATGATGGTATGTTGACCTCCACATACCCGCACGATGTGTCTTCTACATACCAAGACGAGTGTCTTGGTCGTAGTTGTCGTTGGAATGGAGTGAAAATCATTGAAAATTTCTTCACCACGACAAGGATGTTGTCATATCCCTTTGAAAAGGCGGTTAGTTCCATGACAAATTCCAAATTGATTTTAACCCGTGACCCTATTGGAGTGAGTAAAGGTTAGAGCAACCCTAGTGGCCTCGTATGATGAGATTGTTTCATTTTAATGGTGTTGCATGATTTAAGAATGATGCCACGTCAGTCTACATGCAATCTCACTTATAGTTCTTTCCAATTTCTTCAGCGTGTTGTACTCACGGAAGTGTCCACCTGGACCAGTGTCGCGACAGTCCTCTAATGGCATCCTTAACAATTCCTAATTTTGGAGTACAACGACTTGGTTGGTGAATTTTCATCTCCAATATGGGTTGTCGAACAAGAACTTAGTCTTTGCATACCCGTTGAATTCCTCATAACCCTTCCTAAATAGCCTCACGAGGCACATATTTTGATCGTTGAGTCTTTCTTTTTAGCATGATGTCGATCGTTGTGCTTATTTCAACACCCTTATCCCTCTCTCTTGTTTAGAGGGTAGATTTCTCTACTCCAGTCGTCCATGTTGCCTCCTCAAAGCAAGGTAATGGTATCTCGTCCTTGGACAGTGATTCGGCGTCCATCATGTCCACAGTTGTCCTATTCTCAGATGGTGACACTCTTTCATCAGCTCTTTTCTCCCTATCAGTGTCTTTGTCCAACGCTGCTCTACCGGCCGGTCCCCTCTCCTTCCCTCATCTTGTCCGTCTACTCATCAAACCCTTGTTTCCTCATTGTTCCCTCATGTTCCGCTGACTTTTACTCAGTCTCCCATTTTTGCTTCCGAGTCACCAGCCTACTAACCCCGGAGCCATAAACTCGTGGGGGCCGGCTTTCTGCCCTTCCTTCCCATAGTGGATTTGTGTTGGGGGACCCAGGGCTGAGTGTCCTAGGTCCTGCCACCACGGCCCTGGGTGGTCCTGGCATCGGCTTTGTGCATCCTGACTTGGCCCTTGGCTACTCCCTCATCTTTGAGAAGATTTAACGTACCGTTAAAACCTTTATGAAAGACTATGTTGCTGCATACTTTGTTGCCGGTGCATATCTCCCTTGGGACCTGAGCCCACAACTGTATGTGAGGCTCGTGAGGCCAATGAATCCTTCCTCTACGAGACCTCCATTGAAGAGGAGCTTGGAATATACGGACTGGTAGACTTCCCTTTTGGTCACAAAGACATATTTGTGTGTTGGCATTTCCAGTGCAATATGAAGCCTGATGGTGTTGTTGACTATTAAAACATGCATCTCATAGCTAAGGGAATCTTTCCCTAGCATAGACTTCGATGAGACTTTCACACCCATTCTGCACTCCACCACTGCTCGTGCTCTCCTTAGTTTGGTGGCACACCATGACAGGGAGCTCAACTAGATGGATATGAACAACTCATTTTTGCATGGCACTTATGATGAGAAGATCTACATGGTGCAACTACTCGGCTTCACCGATGGTACCAACCAGGTCTCGCGGCCTTGTAAGCTCTTATATTGAGTGAAGGAGTCCTCTTGTTGCTTGAACATGGAAAAAAATTGTTACTCTTCATAAAGGGGTTACCTCAGTCGTGCGGTCGACCATGCATTGTTTCTTGGTCCTCTGTTGTCTTTGCCTGTTTTTGTCCGCGTCTATATTGATGAGTTTCTCATCGCTTCTTCAAGTACTATGGCTGTTTAAACTGTGAAGTCTCTCCTATAATCAGTCTACAAGATGAAGGACCTTGGTTACGCCTGAGTCTTCCTTAGCATGGAGCTCGAGCGGGACCATCCAAACCGCACACTACATGTGCATCACGATATCTACATGCACAGTCTCTGTGATCGTTTTTCTCCACTGCTTGCTGCGGTTCCACCTGCCTCTACACCCATGACCTCAGCTAGCCAGGGACTTCTGAAAACGCCTGATATTGCCCAGCTGGGGGGGGGGGGGGGGAT
>SZWC01000116.1:231331-241515 GCA_023375785.1 Penium margaritaceum | reverse complement strand
CTGGGGGAGTCCGTGTGTTGACCGTGTCTCTGCCCGCCCATGTGCACTACGCCTGCGAGTCATGGGGCAGTGTTGGTTTTTTGCGCTCATTGTGCTCTGTTGTGTCCTCCCGGCTTGTGTACATCGGCGTGCAGATGACTGACGGCAAGACTCGACGCCGGTGGAGTGTCGTCCGGTGGAGCCGATGCACGCTGAGGTCGTCTCGCTGTTCGCTGGAGCCTCCTCTCTCCGGCGACGTGTTCAGCTCCATCGGCAGGCCTCCTCGGCGGTCGCACTGCCGGCAGTCACTGCCGCCGCAGTCGCTGTCTGCATGCGTCCAGCACGTACTGTCGTGCCTGCGTCGTCGTGCACTGCCTAGGGTCCCAGTTGCGTGTTGCATGACCCTGTTTGGCAGCATAAACCGTCGTGGGCACTATCTGGGTTTAGGCTGCCATAACTCCTCGCTACTATTTTTCTAGCAGATTCTGACCGCACGGCTGCGTTCGCAGCGTCGGTATTATGGTATGGTCCAGTTTTCAGGCAAAACGGACGACGCCCGGGTTTTGGGCTGTCGGCTGCCTGGCAGGCCTCACCGAGAAAACCTGCCAGCCTGAACTGAGCTATTTTCTGATTGGCTGATGAACTGAGTAACAAGCTCTACAGAGATGGGGGGGGGGGCTAGAACTTGGAGGGGTCCCCCATTGCTGTTCATTCTTCATTCCTAATCAGTCATTATCAGTTTTCAGCTACTTTCTGGCGCTAACTCTGGCGCACACGTTTCTGAGTGACAAAATCCAGAGCTTCCAGACTTGGACTCTAGAGCAGCAGACTGAGGGGGCAGCTGACCTAAGCAACGAGCGTGGAAGCCCGCACGCTGCATCAATAACGCTGCTGCCCCAACCTGCTGCATAGATTCTTTCTTGGTATCAGAGCCAGAGCGTAGCAGCAGCAGCAGAAGACTGGCGAACAGGTGCCAGACAACGCCGGCGGACCCCCATACGCGCCAGTGCAGGGGAAATGCTGCCGGATTTTTTCCGACAGCATTGACCCTCCTGGTGGCGGCGTCAGATTTTTTCCCACGGCCACTGGGCCAGGGGAAATGCTACCGAAATTTTTTAGGGAGCACTGACCCCCACGCGTGACGCGAGGAGGTGAGCGGCAGGCGGCGTCTGACGACTGTGGGCGACGACGCACGCGGCAACGTCACCCAGGTGCAGTGACTGGCACCACCAGCAGCAGCAGCAGCATCCCGCAGTAGCAGCAGCTTGCATCAGCAGCAGCAACGTGCAGCAGCAGCAGCTCGCAGCAGCAGCAGCAGCAGCCCGCAGTAGCAGCAGCTCGCAGCAGCAGCAGCAGCGTGCAGCAGCAGCAGCAGCGTGCAGCAGCAGCAGCAGCCCGCAGCAGCAGCCCGCAGCAGCAGCAGGCAGCAGCCGCAGCACGCAGCAGCCGCAGCACGCAGCAGCTACAGCAGCGTGCAGCAGCAGCAGCGGGCTGCAGCAGCTGCTGCAGCGAGCTGCAGCAACCGCCAGCTGCAGCAGCAGTAGCAGCAGCTAGCAGCAGCTGCCAGCCGCGGCTGCTGCTGCCCGCTGCTCGCAGCTAGCGAGCAGCGAGCAGCAGCCCACTGCTGCCAGCGAGCAGCAGCTCGCTGCTGCTGGGTGAGCAGCAGCCCGCTGCTCGCAGCAGACAGCGGGCTGCTGCCCGCTGTGACAAGGAAAAAAAAAAGGACAGCAAAAAAATCCCCCACCCCCGCAGCTCGCTACAGCAGCCTGCAGCTACAGCGAGCAGCTGCTGCAGCACGCAGCAGCTGCAGCAGTACCCTACTACAGTAGCAAGCTGCAGCAGCTCGCTGCTGTAGCAGCAGCAGCCACAGCAACTACTGCAGCTCGCAGCACGAGCAGTAGCAGCTGCAGCAACCGCAGCTGCAGCAGCAGCAGCAGCTGCAGCTGCAGCTGCAGTAGCAGCAAACAGTTGCAGCAGCAGTAGCAGCAGCAGCAGCAACAGTAGCAGCAGCTGCAGCAGCGTCAGCACCAAGAGCAGCAGCGGCGGCCCCAACATTCGCCGCTGCTGACGTCAGCACCCCTCTGCTAACGTCACTGCTGACGTCACTGCTGACATCATCAACAAAAAAAAGGGGGAGGGTGAAAGGGGAAAAGGGGGAAGGCCAGAGGAGTGGGTAGACTGCCCACTCGTCCAACCTCCTTCTGAAGCAACAACACAAAGACAACTACAAAAAAAAAAACATAGACACCAAGGCATGGCTGATAGTCCCGGCGAGGGGGGGTCCTCCTCTGATGGGGGGACCCCTACCCCTCCCTTCTTGCAGCGATTTCTGCAGCATCAGCAGCAGCAGCAGCACCCACCGCCGCTGCAGCAGTAGCAGCCGCCGCCGCCGCCGCCGCAGGACAAGCAGCTGCCGCCGCCGCCACAGCAGGACCAACCGCCGCCTCCATTGCAGCAGCAGCAGCCACCGCCCCTACAGCAGCAGCCGCCGCCGCTGCAGCAGCAGCCGCCGCCGCTGCAGCAGCAGCCGCCGCCCATACAGCAGCAGCCACCGCCGCTACAGCAGCAGCAGCCACCGCCTCTACAGCAGCAGCCGCCACCGCCGCTGCAGCAGCAGCCGCCGCCCATACAGCCGCAGCCATTGCCACTGCAGCAGCAGCAGTCGTCGCCTCTCTTGCAGCAGACACCGCCACTGCAGCAACAGCAGCCGCCGCCCCTACAGAAGCAGCAGCAGCAGCAGCATCAGCCCACTGGTAACGTCGCCGGCAACCCTGACCCACTCGCTGCTCTTCAGCAACAGCTCACTGCCTTGACACAGCAGCTTGCGGCGCTACAGCCAGTCGCCTCCCAAACCGCCACCAGCGCGCTGCCGTCGTCTGTCCCTCCAGGGCACGCAAGCCCCGCGGTGTCTGCCGCCACATACTACTTAGCCCAACAGCAGACTCAGCGCCAACGGCAGACAGTCACCTCCGTCCTTGGCCCCACTCTGGGTGCTGGCCGTAGGCAGAAGGACTTTGAGACGCCGCCACCGCCGCTTCAGGCCGGCGAGCAGTTCCGGAGCTGGGAGCTCAGCTTTCGGATCTGGGCGCAGGGTGAGGGTCTGTGGGCCTACTACACCCTCCCTTACGACTCCACCCAGGCCGACCAGCTATATGATGCCGGTCGCACCGTCCGCGCCCTCGTACCAGTCGCCCCTCCAGCTTCCCGCCTTGCATTGGAGCCCTTCCTCGGCGACTTCACCGCCGGTGCCATCCCAGACCCGGCAGCCGCCTGGCACGTCCTCACCAGACCCCATCGCCTGTCCAGCGACGCCGAGATCAGCCGTCTGCTCCGGGAGTTCAACTCCCTCCACATGGGGGAGGCCGAGACGGTCACTGCCTACTGGCAGCGAGCGGAGGACATCCTCCGTCGACTCGGCAAGTCGGCTCCACCCCCTCTGTCCGCGCTCCTCACCGTCAAGCGCGGCGCCACCAGCGCATACGCTGACGTCTTCGTCCACTATCCTCAGGACGTCCTCACCACCATGGAGGCCCAGGGCACTCTCATGCCCTGGGCATACGAGCTCTTCCTCCGCATTGAGGAAGCTCGCCACGAGTCCCAGTTCCATCGCGCAGAGGCCCTTGCATCCCCTGCCGTCGCCACCCCTGCCGTTGCATCCGTAGCCGCTGCCTCCCCCGTCGCAGCTACCTCATCGCCCTCAGGGAAGAAGAAGAAAATCCAGAACAAGAAGGGCAAGGGTCCATCGCAACAGCAGCAGCAGCAGTCATCGACCGGTCCCAGCGGTAGTGGCTCGGTCTGCCACAACTGTGGACAGCCTGGGCACGGGTGGTACACGTGTCCTCTCCCGACGGACGAGGCCCACGTCATCGCCACCATGCGACGCCAACGAGAGCGCCGCCTCGCCTCTGCCGCCGTCGCTGCTGCTGGTCCCACCACTCCGACCTCGTCCAGCACCGCTCCCACTCCGATGACTCCGCCTGTCCTGCAGACACCCGCGCCGCAGCAATACTACCCGCAGCAGTACTACCCTCAGCCGTCGGCACCTCCGCTTCCTTCGACGGCTCTGTCACCCTACTACCCGGGCTCCGGCGCCGTCACTCCGCATTCTGTGTACACTCCTGGGCCATCATCCCGCGAGCGTCAGCTGGAGCAGTTCATCGCACTCCAGCTTGGCCTCCCTTGCCCTCCTCCCCAGGGAAGTGCGAGTTGCGTCACCTCCTGCCCTCCAGCCCATCCCTGCATGACAGAGACTGAGCTGCGGTCGTGTCCAGTTTCCTCATCTGTCTCGTCGTCTCCCGTGATCTCATCCACCCCACTCCTTGATGACATTGCATGGCTTGACGACTGGCAGTCTCGTTTTGCGCCTCCGTCCACAGTGTCCGCGTCCCTCGCTTGTTGCCATGTGACCGTGACTGATCTGGCGACCCCTGTCCAGGACCCTGCTGAGACCTGGATCATCTACTCCGGGGCCACGCATCACATGACGGCCTCTCGTGAGGCCTATAGTATGCTTGGTCTCGTCGGCGATGTCTCCGGGGTTCGGACGGGCTCCGGACAGGTGTTGCCGGTCCGTGGGGTAGGCGTTGTTCGTTTCCGTGGTCCGGCCGGTGACGCCTTTTTGACCAATGTTCTCTTCGTCCCTGGTCTCGAGCTCAGCCTCCTGTCCGTGACTGCCCTTGACCGCATGAGCATGGACGTTGTGCACTCACGTGGTGTCGGCACTGTGTCGTTGCGTCCGTCAGGTCTTGTCGTACTGCATGCCACCGCCTGTGGCAACTTGTGGCACGTTCCCCGCCTCGCTCCTTCACCTCCCGTCTCCTCCCCGTCGGCTGTGACCGGTCATGTGTTCGTCACCAGCACGCTTTCTCCTTAGCACACCTGCGTCTTGCACCGCCGCCTTTGCAACGTCCACTCTGCCGCAGTAGAGAGCATGCTCCGCACCCAGCCAGCCAAGGGCCTTGATCCGGAGACCTTCCCTCTCCCGTGCCCCACTGAGTGCATTGACTGTGCTCAGGGCAAGATGCACCGGTCCACGTACCCCCTCTCTTCCTCACGGGCGTCCGCCCCCCTTGACCTTGTCCACTCGGACGTCATGGGCCCTCTCCCCACCGAGTCCATCGGTGAGCAAGGCCACTATGTCCTCACTCTGACGGACGACTACTCTCGCTACCGTTGGGTCTTCTGCCTTCGGCAGAAGAGCGATGTCGCCCGAACTATTCAGGACTGGCTTGTCCTCGCGGAGCGCGAATGTGGCCGCCCCCTACGTCGCTTCTTCTCCGATCGCGGTGGAGAGTACCTGTGTGAAGCCACGACCTTTCTCGCCTCCCGCGGTATTCGCCATGAGACATCTGCGCCCTACACACCTGCCCAGAACGGCGTCTCCGAGCGGTGGAACCGCACCATGGCCGACGCCGTCCGCACCATGCGGGTCGAGTCCGGTCTCTCGGATGGCTTCTACTTTGAGGCCATGGCCTACATGACCTGGGTCTGGAACAGGGTTCCCCATGGTCCCCTTCCCTGCCAGTCCATGCCCCATCAGCACTGGTGCGGTCGGCGTGCTGACCTCCGCCCGGCTCGCGTCTGGGGCTGCGTAGCTGTTGTGTGGCTGCCCGCCCCACAGCAGGGTGGCAAGCTTGCCCCCCGCGGACGCCCCTGCACCTTTCTCGGTGTGTCTCGTCAGTCCAAGGCCTGGCGCTTCTGGGACCCATCCCGACACTGCATCGTCGAGTCCTGCGATGCCCTCTTCTTCGAGGACCTGTTTCCCCGCGACCTCATCCGCTCCGGCTCGTCCGTGTCCCTCCCATCGCGTGGGGGAGTGGTGAGTCCGTCCTCCATCCTGTCGCTTCCGGGTGACACATCACTCCGTCCCTCTGAGTCGGTAGCCCCGGTCGCGGCCGTTGGCCCCTCTGAGCCAGCTGACACAGTCGCGTCCGCTGGCTCCTCCGGGCTGGCAACCCTAGTCGCGTCTCCTGGCCCCTCCGGGCCGGCAGCCCCAGTCGCGTCCGCTGGCCCATCCGGGCCGACAGCCCCAGTCGCGTCTCCTGGCCCCTCCGGGCCGGCAGCCCCAGTCGCGTCTCCTGGCCCCTCCGGGCCGGCAGCCCCAGTCGCGTCCGCTGGCCCATCCGGGCCGGCAGCCCCAGTCGCGTCTCCTGGCCCCTCCTGGCCGGCAGCCCCAGTCGCGTCCACTGGCCCATCCGGGCCGGCAGCCCCAGTCGCGTCTCCTGGCCCCTCCGGGCCGGCAGCCCCAGTCGCGTCCGCTGGCCCATCCGGGCCGCCAGCCCCAGTCGCGTCCGCAGGTCCGGGCCGGCAGCCCCAGTCGCGTCCGCAGGTCCCTCCGGGCCGGCATCCCCAGTCGCGTCCGCTGGCCCCTCCGGGCCAGCAGCCCCAGACGAGTCCACTCTCCCCTCTGGGCCTGCAGCCCCAGCTGCGTCCGCTGACTCCTCTGGCCCAGCAGCGCCTGTTGCGTCTACTGGCTCCTCCGGACCAGTAGCACCGTCCGCCTCCGTCGGCCCGTCGGACTCAGCACCATCTTCTGCCCGACCGCGCTACACACGTGGCCCAGGCGGCAGCCTCCGACCTCGGCCAACAGTGAGCGCGCAGACCGTCGCTCCCCGTTCCGTGGCGGCTCGACCCCCTGTGGCTCAAAGTGTCTCCTCCACTCCCACGGTCGTGAGTGGGGACCCTGGCACAAAGGCTCTCGGCCTGACCACTTTTTCCATTATCGCAGACTTCACCCGGGCTCTGCATTGGGGTACGCCATGCTTTAGCATGCTGTTGTGGCCGCTCTCGCACGCATCCCACGTGGGGCTCGTGATGCACATGCCCTCTCAGTCCGGTCCACAGCTCGCTCAGAGGACCCTTCCACCCTACGCGAGGCTCGAGCCTCCCCTGAGGCCACACATTGGGATGCTGCCTGTGCCGAGGAGCTCGCCGCTATCCGACAGCACCACGTGTATGACCTCGTCGACCTCCCTCCAGGTCGGAAGGCCATCGGCGCCAAGTGGGTCTTTCGGCGTAAGTGGAAGCCTGACGGATCCTTGGACAAGTACAAGGCCCGTCTCACAGCAAAGGGGTTTGCTCAGGTCCCTGGGATCGACTACGACCAGATTTTTGCCCCAGTAGGCCGGTTCTCCACTAGCCGGGCATTGTTCAGCTTGGTTGCCCAGCACGGGTGGGAGCTGCATCAGATGGACGTGAGCAACGCATTCCTCCATGGCTCACTGGAGGGTGAGGAGCTCTATATGACGCAGCCCCCAGGCTTCGACGATGGCACTGGGAGAGTCTGGCGGCTGCGGAAGGCCCTCTATGGTCTGAAGCAGTCGCCTCAGAGCTGGAACCAGGAGATCAGCAGTACGCTTCTCCGTGGCGGTCTCCAGCGCAACACCGCTGACCCCGCGCTGTTCATCAGCCCACGAGGTCAGACCTTCGCCGCGGTCCTGGTCTACATCGACGATCTCCTCATTGCGTCACCAAACGCGACAGCCATCCAGCACGTCAAGGACCTACTTCACGCTGCCTACCAGATGAAGGATCTCGATTCTGCCCGAGTCTTCCTGGGCATGGAGCTCGAGCATGATCGCTCTCAGGGCGTCCTGCATGTCCACCAGGCTGCCTATGTGCAGACCCTGTCAGCTCGCTTCGCCGAGGGCTTGCCCCTCGTGCCCAGCGCTTCCTCACCCATGTCACCCGATGGCCAGGTAAAGTTGAAGAGTCATGACCCAGCTGTTGTGGGGGAGCCAGTTGATGTGACCACGTATCTGCGGGTCATCGGGTCACTGATGTTCCTGGCGACGACGACGCGTCCAGACATCGCGTTCGCCGTTAACCTCCTGGCTCAGTTTTCTCAGGAGCCGCGTCACCTCCATTTTGAGGCTGCGATCCGAGTACTGCGCTATGTCGTCTCGACCCCTCGGCGAGGCCTCATGTTCCGCCGTCAGCCGTCCGTCGTTGCAGTGGGTTACACCGACAGCGACTGGGCCGGCAGTCCAGACGGTAAGAGTCGCACNTTTCTGGTCGGGGGCACAGCTGTGTCCTGGCGCAGTGGCAAGCAGGGGTGCATTGCACGCAGCACTGCTGAGGCTGAGTACGTGGCCCTTGGCTCAGGCGCGTGTGAGAGCGTGTGGTTGCGTCGTCTGTTGTCCGAGTTGCGTCAGTCTGTCGCATCCATCACCTTGCATTGTGACAATGAGAGTGCCATGGCCATTGCAGACAATGACGGTGTGCATCACACTCGCACAAAGCACATCAATGTTGAGTATCACTATGTGCGTTCGTTGTTGCACGACGGCAGCATCAGCAACGTGTGGGTTGAGACAGCACGGCAGCTGGCTGACTTCTTGACCAAGGCACTGAAACGGGACTCGTTTAAGAAGGCTGTGAGTTCAGTCGGTGTGCGTCCGTGACCTGCCTTCTTTGTCTCTACGTGCCCTTCTGCATGTCCAGGAAGAGTCCGTGTGTTGACCGTGTCTCTGCCCGCCCATGTGCACTACGCCTGCGAGTCATGGGGCAGTGTTGGTTTTTTGCGCTCATTGTGCTCTGTTGTGTCCTCCCGGCTTGTGTACATCGGCGTGCAGATGACTGACGGCGAGACTCGACGCCGATGGAGTGTCCTCCGGTGGAGCCGACGCACGCTGAGGTCGTCTCGCAGTTCGCAGGAGCCTCCTCTCTCAGGCGACGTGTTCAGCTCCATCGGCAGACCTCCTCGGCGGTCGCACTGCCGGCAGTCACTGCCACCGCAGTTGCTGTCTGCATACGTCCAGCGCGTACTGTCGTGTCTGCGTCGTCATGCACTGCCTCGGATCCCAGTTACATGTTGCATGGCCCTGTTTGGCAGCATAAACCGTCGTGGGCACTATCTGGGTTTAGGCTGCCATAACTCCTCGCTACTATTTTTCTAGCAGATTCTGACCGCTTGGCTACGTTCGCAGCGTCGGTATTATGGTATGGTCCAGTTTTCAGGCAAAACGGACGACGCCCGGGTTTTGGGCTGTCGGCTGTCTGGCAGGCCTCACCGAGAAAACCTGCCAGCCTGAACTGAGCTATTTTCTGATTGGCTGATGAACTGAGTAACAAGCTCTACAGAGCTGGGGGTGGGGGGGGGCTAGAACTTGGAGGGGCCCCCCATTGCTGTTCATTCTTCATTCCTAATCAGTCATTATCAGTTTTCAGCTGCTTTCTGGCGCTAACTCTAGCACGCACGTTTCTGAGTAACAAAATCCAGAGCTTCCAGACTTCGACTCTAGAGCAGCAGATTGAGGGGGCAGCTGACCTAAGCAACGAGCGTGGAAGCCCGCACGCTGCATCAACAACGCTGCTGCCCCAACCTGCTGCATAGATTCTTTCTGGTACTCTGTCATTGTGGGGAGTTCCAGTGTGCAGTAGAGGTGTATGTGTCAGGCAGGGCTGCTGAGTGTCACGCCGCGACCGGAGCAATTGCACTGTCACCAGAGCCCAACACAGTGCAGCAGCGACGAGAGTCTTCTGATGCGCAATTGTGGGAGGACACCATGCATGAGGAACTCGATGCTTTGAACAAGTGCGTCTACGAGCTGGTGGACCTCCCACCTGGGCGCAAGGTACTGTCTAGACGTTGGGTCTTCTGACGAAAGCGAAAGCCAGATGGCACAGTCCACCACTACAAGGCATGTCTCATAGCAAAGAGGTACTCCCACCTCCTCGACGTTGATTTTGATGAGATGTTTGCCCCAGTGGGATAATACACTTCAATGCGGTTACTTCTCAGCCTAGTCGCTTAACAGGACTAGGAACTAGAGCAGATGGATGTGAACAATGCTTTTCTGCACGGATGCGTGAACAACGAGATATACATGGTTCAGCCGCTGGGTTCACCGATGGCACCGAGAATGTGTGCATCTATGGAAGGCCCTTTACGGTCTGGAGCAGTCGCCACGCTGCTGGAACTAGGTGATCACCTCGAACCTCGAGAATAGGAGGTACCGGCGTAGTTCTATTGATTTTGCGCTTTTCGTGAGCGAGCAATCTGCATCGTTTGTAGCCATTCTGGTGTACGTTGATTTCTTGCTTATCGCGTCACCTAGCACCTCATGGGGCCGAGGCCTAACAAGTTGGGCCTCAGCCCCATGAAGCGTCAGGATGCAATTACACAGCATTCACTGCATGAGACATGCGTACATCAGCTTGTGGCCTCTGGATGGTGATCTCACAGTTTCATAATGTTGGGGGGG
>SZWC01000116.1:187006-215973 GCA_023375785.1 Penium margaritaceum | reverse complement strand
AGAGAGAGAGAGAGAGAGAGAGAGAGAGAGAGAGGACATTCCAAATTCCCTATCTGAAGGGGGCCCAGCGAATCCCCTTTCTCACATCGTGCTCACCTGTACGGGTAGAAAGCGTCCAACGACTTGATGACTGTGTCGATGACGGGGATGTCTCTCAAGCGGTTGAAAGGGATGCTATCCTGGCACGCCAACACGGCTGAAGGACGAGCAAAGAACTGCCTCGCCAGTGCTGCGCACGGATCTGCTGCTGCCACGCCAGGACCGAGGGCGAGACAGAGGGCCGTCGATCCGAGCACAACAAGGAGTGCGTGCAGCAGCAGCGGCGGCGATGGCAGCCTGCAGGCAACGCCGCCACCAAGCTGCAGGCGGCCGCGGTGGAGGTGGTTCGGGAGGGAGGTGCTTGGCCGTCTGAGGGAAGGTACGGGATGCGCGCTTGGCCGAGGTGACTGAGGCGGGTCCGCGGGGGGAGCGTGGTAGAAACCATTGGAAGACACGCCCTGGCGGAATGGAGCAGGGCTTGGTCGGGCACCGGCGTGGGTTGGTGTTGTACGCGCTGCTGCTGTGGTCGATGCACCGGTTGGTGGCGGTTGAGGAACGGATGGAGTCAGACGACGGGCGAGCTTGCCCATGGCTTCGGCCCGGAAGGCACGGATCTGGGGGGCGCGACGGGGGGACGAAAATGACGTCCAGTGGTCACAGCCGGGTGAACCAACCGAGCTCCAGCCAAGGCCCTGACTTGAGGGTAATGCGTCCGATTTTTATGGTTCCCTCTGCGATGCAGATCCAGCGTGTTCGATTTCTTCCGCGACTGCTGTCGGAACGAAGGAGAGGTGGCGAGGAGAACGAACGTGCATGACTCCCGCGCGACTGGATCTCTCTCCAAGGTGTGGACTTGTCGAGGGTGAGGTGTGCGTGGGCACTTGAGAACGTGATGGAGTTGCTGGCTCTTTCAGCTGATCCTGGGGCCTCGCGTTCTTCTTTCGTCCATTTTCGAAGTGATGGGAACATGCGAAGGGAAAACTAGAAGCTTCCGCCTTCGCTGCCTCTCCTCTGACTGCGGCTGAACGCAAACCTTGAACTACGTCGGATAGTCAACAGACGTCCTGCTACTTCCGCGAGCGCGTGCTTCCAACCTTGAAGCGCCCCCAAGAAATACCCGACTCCTCCCACCGTCCACGCTGACCTGGCGCAGGCCAAGAAAGCGCGGACGGTGTGTGTGTGTGTGCGCGCGAGGTGCAGACAAGTCGGCGTGGTGGGATCCTTCTCGGATGGCGCTCGCGCTGCACTCGTGAAACCGTCGGCAACAGCTTTCCCTGCATCATACGGAGACGCCTTTTTGTACACGAGTTTCACTCCACCCTGCTCTGGTTTCATATGTTTCCACCTGTCAGCCTCTTCCGTCAATTAACAAAATCTATCTAACAAAAATTACAGGCTTACAATTCCAACCTCCTTAACATGTTTGAAATCTCTAAACAGACACATTCTACCTCGAATCTCTTGTAAACTGGAATTTCTAAAAACCCTCCTCATTTGAAGATGTCCAGATAGATTACAAGCAAAAACTGAGGCTTGTTGTTATGCCATGGTACATACAAGTCATTGTTGTCACTCAAAACCTGGTTATGACCACTCTATTCTTAACACACGTTGCATAATGTAGTGCTACAAAAACCCAAATTGTTTCAAGTTCAGCATGCCCTTGAATATCTCCTCACATGTAAGGTTTTAGTGTTCAACCACACCACATTGCTCGAGTGTTCCTCCTTCAGCACAACATATTTGTTGCATTTCAAGAACCTAAAATTCATTAAATGCACAATGTACGGCTCTAAAATGGTTTTTTTAATTGTGCGACCCATTCATGGAGATTTTCATGGAATGCGTCATAAATGAAGAATGACTATGTCTTGATGAACTTTCTTACATCGTTGAAAAAAACCACAAAATACTTACTTTATAAGACAACATTACAAAATTTCCCTACATGTCAATGTGGATTCAATTTTGCTTCTCAAAAATGACTTTTTTGTTGTAGTTAGGGAGGATTGAAGTGCTAGCATTAATTTGCCACACGTTTTGCAAGAATTAACTTGAACGTAATTGATAGTGGTGAGACCATTGACGAGGCTTCTTAAGTTAAATGCTATAGTACATGGTCTTCCATGTGACCAACGTGGAGATTCAAAAAAAATTATGTTGTTAAAATTTGTAAAGATAGGCTCAAAACTACCCCATGCGACTGTTGCACACAATGAGGAAGGAGATGAACCTTGATCATAATGTTGTTGTAAAACTCCCTTCAGTCATGTATTCCCTCTTCATTCTACTCACATAAAGCTACATGCATTTTATCTTCCAACCTAATCATTTTTTCATCAGCATCATATGGAGATGGAGTATGAGATGAGGATAAGGATGCCTGGTCCAAAAAGTGAATCACAGATGGTGATATTGATACTACTCTAAGCACATACTCTTAGGTCATTTATGTCATTCATGGGCAGTTTCGCCATTTTTCACGACCATGAATTCCATCATTCTTTGGTAGGGTCCAAGGTTTATCAATTTATGGAAATTATAAGTGAAAATCAATTGTAACCCATGTATTACATGTCTTCATTATGAAAGAGATACTTCTTTGTTGAGGCATAGAGGTAAGCACAGTAAGAGAAGTTCATTTATGGTCAAACATCCCAAAATTACACACTGATAAACTAGTGTACAAATCTACAACATATGGGGAGGACTTTGCATGGAAATGAATTCCCATGAATAGGAATGTTTCCTAAATGTTATGTGTACATCCTAGATACACAAGTATTTCACTATATAATACCCTAGAAGTTTCATTTAAATTCCTTTGGATTCTCGTATTTTTCAAATTATTTTTAAATTATAATACTTCTGATCTACGTACAACAAATAGGTGATAGACATATACTTGTTGAATGTGACCTATTTTGTGTTCATACGCTATTTTTGTTATGCTTTTTTTATCTCACCAAACCTATTTGTGTCGTTGTTTGTTGTTAAATGTAATTCATGTCTTTCGATTGTAGTGGGTGAAGTATTCATATTATGGGTATTTGGGTCCGACACATACACTCGCCTCCATGTGTCTAGGTGGAGAATGTCCGCTAGGAAATAGCAAAGCGACTTCTCCCTCAAGGTAAAACCTTACCAACTTTGAGAATGAAGTTGCTCCCTTTTGACATCGGCATCGCAAACGTCAGAAGCAAGAATGTCGAGAACGGTTAATTTTGTATTTGAAGTTCTTTCCATCAAACCAAGAGCAAACCCCTTTGTTACACTAGGGTTTTGTTGCTTTATATTTGTGAGGGAACCCCAAACTTAAATCGAACCCCATAGTTGCACTACGGGGATGGGGTTTCAAACATTGGAATACACAACTTTGAACACTTTGCATTTCCACAATACACCCCCAGATACACTCCCCAGATACACTCCAGGTGTTTTGTGGGGCGAGGAGCGACTGGTTGTGAAGATCCTGTTATGGAATGCGTATGGATGGTGGTTATCAAAAATACACAAGTTGTAGTTATGAATGTCTATCCGTGACAATCTCCGCTACACCACCACGATACACTCTCAATACGGAGGGTGGGTATGGATAACCCTCTACCCCCCCTCCAAGTCAAAAGTGTATTGGGGTGGTGTATTGGAGTGTGTATCTCAGAGGTATCGAATCCGAAAATCTGTGTGCAAAGAGAGAGTACCACATAAGTGTTCACATGTCTCGTATTGATAGACATTTTAGATACTCGCCACATACACTCGACGTGTTTGGGGGGAGGGACGACATGGAATAGTGGAATACACATGATTGAACACTTTGCATTTCCACAATAGACCCCTAGGTACAACCCCCAGATACACTCGAGGTGCTTTGGAGAGAGGGGATGACAGGATGTCGAGGTCCAGTCATGGAACGCGTATGGACGGTGGTTATCAGAAATACAAAAGTCGTAATTTTGAGTGTCTATCCGCGACACTCTCTGCTACACCGCCTCGATACACTCTCGATATGGAGGGGGCATATGGATAGCCTTTCTACCCCCTCCCCTCCAATTCAAAAGTGTATTAGGGCATTGTAGTAGAGAGTGTATCTAAGGGGTATCCATTCCAAAACTTGTGTACAAAGAGAGAGTACCATAGAAGTGTTCACATGCCTCGAATTGATAGACATCTCAGATACACTCAACGCTACACTCGCCACACACTCAACGTGTTTTGGGAGGGGGGACGACATGGAACTGTGGAATACACAAGTTCAAACACTTCACATTTCCATAATACACCCCCAGATACACTCCCCAAATACACTCGAGGTGCTTTGGGGGGCTTCCAAGACTGGTTATTAGGGTCCTTTTATGGAATCCGTATGGATGGTGGTTATCAAAAATACACAAGTCATTGTTCTGAGTTTCTATATGCGACACTCTCCGATACACCACCTTAATACACTCAGTATGGAGGGGGGGTATGGATAGCCCTCTCCCCCCCCCTTCCAAGTAGAAAGTGTATTGGGATGGTGTATCGGAGTGTGTATATGAGGGGTATCGAATCTGTACACTTGTGGACAAAGAGAGAGTACCACAAAAGTATTCACATGTCTCGTACCGATAGACATATGAGATACACTCCACGCTACACAAACCTCATACACTTGACGTGTTGGGGGGAGGAAGACATGGAAAATTGTAATACACAAGTTCAAACACTTTGTATTTTCATAGTGTACCCCCAGATACACTCCCTTGATGCACTCAACGTGTTTTGGGGGGGGGGCACGGACTTCATCAGGGTTGAGCGTATGACACAAGCGGCCCCATTCAAACTTCAAGCATAGTCCAAACTATGGTGTTTTGATTCAAGAAGTAACTCACATTGTTGCATTTAGTTTGTGACATATGTAAGAAATGACAGATGTACCCATCATATCATTTATCGACTCATCTACATTAACTTATGTATCTAAGGACATAAAATTATAAACGATTACATACATAAGAAACCATGGGAACTCACAAGTTTTACATCAGTGTTAACAATTTTTTCACTACTTAATTGGTGTACTACTTAGTGTCTACAGACTTGTCAACTTTTGGTTACCTACCATATTGAATGTATAATATACGAACATTACATTATGTATTAAAATCGGAATATTAACGATAAATCGAGAAGTTATACTACTATGGAAGATGTGTCTTTTCCATCATTACAAAAATATTCCTTGTGCTCCTCATCTTGCATGTTCTCCTTAAGTCATGTAGAACTGGTTACTATCTTGCGAGTTTAACATGCAAGTGTTTTACTAGTCTTAATGTTACAAAACTATATCTTTCTTCTTGATGTTCATTTTACATGTAAACATACATTTGAATGTTTTCATTCCACTAAAATATCTACACGTGATCAAATAATGTTTTCCTATGTGTAAGGGAGTAGAGCTCAAATGCAAGAGCATTCAAGTATATGTGCTTAAAAGTTTGCAAGGAAATTGTAGCTTACCACAAAATTTGTAGGTCGAGCATCAAGTCTCACGTGATTTAGAGAAGATCTTAGGGTAATATTAAGAAATGATGATGAGTGCTTCCTTGTGTTGTTCTTCAGGCAACTTGTTTCATTTCTCTTAAAGAAATGTTTTACAAATGAATTTTTCATGGAAGAGATAAGGATGAGTGTAACAGCACATGTGCTTCACATCTCTCCAATTTCCTTTAAGCTCCTTTACTATGCATAAGACAAAGACGCCTTTTAGAAGAGGTGATTCTATCAGGAAAAGCTAGTCACAAACAAATTTTACAATTTTCATGTAAAGTTTGAAATCATTTATGAATTTCTCAGTAGGATGTAAGATACTTAATTAGTACATCAGCTTTTTAAGTAAAGTCACTGTCCGTATACTACTACTTCAGCATAGCCATGTAAAGAAGGAAAGCTTGCTTGTGTACTTGTACATGCAAATAGGTTGGAAAATCTATGGCAATATGCTCTATGTAATGACTGAGAATACCTTGAATGTACAACAGTTGAATTATTCAAGGAGATCTTAGTTGCTTCCTAAAGTTAGTGTTATGCACTAATCATTGAATAATAACAAAAAACCATGTAAATGGGTTGAATTGAAATGCCCAATGGAAGGATAATTCAGCGTTACATTTCTTTCTCTTCATGTTGTCTGCTTGCAAACTCTTAAGGATGGCTGAAACCCATTAAAGCCTTGATGAGGGAGGAGTTGATCTCTACCTAAAGATGTACCAGATGCTCCCAGATGAGTTGGAGGTGATGGGTGATGCTTTTATGGAGATGTCACTTTAGTAGGCTATTGCGTCAAGTCATTAGTGTCATTCTAAGCATCTCATTATAGTTAAGAAACCGTCTAATGTGGGTGTATTCTAGTTCCATTCTGGTCTCCTTTGTTTGCTAACAATGAAGAATCTCATACTATCAACACAGTAATTATTTTTCCACCTAAGGGTTGAACTCATTCTACAGTTGGGTGGTGTGATATTCTAACTATAGATGTAGTGTGTCCATTAGCTCTACATATAATGTAAAGAGTGAATTTACGGCCGTGTGCTGATGATGTTTGCTCTAGTGCATTCCTATCATGAATTTCACTTCTTATAAAATTTTGCACTCCTCAACTTTGACAATGGTCCTAACGTTCCTTGTGTTTGGTGTATTTGAGCAT
The DNA here is from genome assembly GCA_023375785.1 of Penium margaritaceum. Taxonomy (NCBI): domain Eukaryota; kingdom Viridiplantae; phylum Streptophyta; class Zygnematophyceae; order Desmidiales; family Peniaceae; genus Penium; species Penium margaritaceum. The sequence goes on along the minus strand of SZWC01000116.1, from coordinate 209,249 downwards.
AGGTAAGCACCTTACTTGTGGTACCATTTACAAAAATTAGAAATTGTTAAGGTGGAAGCACACTTGATCACGTGTATTAACATTCATTTTTATCTAATACACTTATGTGCATATGAAAGGTACATGAGTTACAAAGGGGAGAAAAGTTATAGAATTTCAAATGTAGAAAACCGACTCTCACACTTGGTATGGTTACCATAAATGTAGTTTTAGTAAATTTGTAATTGTATTAGGTCAATAGTACACAAAGTTTGAACCTCAAGACTTACATATATCTCAACAAGAGGTTAACTACCCCACATGCCCTCTCATTGGGGAAGCTAAATGACGTCATATATGTACAAAATACAAAATCCAAGTGTTAGAGGCAGCACTTGAAGAACCAAAGAAAGAAACTTGTTACATATGTGTATTTCATAATTCTTGAACGCAATAACATCATGTTGGGATGTGAAGGCATGATAGATTGAGTTAAAATACTGCCTCTTGGCAAAACTAATAGGCCTCCTTGAATCAAAGGAGGTTGTACGTAGTTACATAAGTAATTGAGGGTATACATAACAACCTATGCTAGTTAAAGGGTCCCTTGGTAATTGTAGGGTCACTTGGAAGCATACGGGCCAATCAAAATTAAAGGTTCACTAGAAACTTGAAGGACGCTAGGAGACCAATGACCATCGGATGTTGAAAATAAACTAGTAAGTAAAGTAGCACATGCCACATTAGACGTGGCAAGTGACAAGTGACCTTTCAATTCTGAGGATATAAACTTAGCAACTTGTAGAAAATTATAAAAGGACATCATACAAGTTTCAAGGGAAGTTTTCATAAGAAACGGGTACTGAATATTGTGTTAGCATATTTCATATTAAAATTCATCTCATATAATTGTTTTTTAACACAATCTTTCATGTTTCATAACTAATTATCACTATGACAATTAACTACATAAATGAACAATGACACGTTCATAATTGGTGCAATTTGTGAAAAAAATCATGGAATTTATTAAAACAGTAGATACTTTTATTATTAAGATCATGATGAAGTTTTGTTTCTGATATCATATTGAAATATTTCCACTATAAATTGTAATTGAAGATTTTTGTTTTATAATGCATTAATTGTAAAACGGTTCTTATGTTTGAACCTTTGTCACGTCTATTACGACGTATTTTGTACCACTATTTTATTTTTATTTTTAAAATTTCTATACTTGTGTAAAATGTAATATAGAAAGACAAATTTATGTTTTTGAGGATTTATGATTCAGGTATCAGCTTACAAATTCAACTGCGGTTCGTACATTGTTTTGTTCAATGCATCCTTGAGTTTGATTTTATATCTCTAATTTACCGGAAATTTCGTAATTTACCAAGGCTTTCTTATATACATATTAAAAAACGTCACATGAAATTATTTGTTGCATTTGTTTTTAGAGGAAAACTGGTTCTTACATGAAAATGCAAGTTATTTTTATGGAAAAAGAAGTGAAACTTCGAAAGGATCATCACCCCTGGGCTTGCAGGGTGTCGGAACTTTAATAGCTTCCTCGTCACTAGGGTAGAACGAGGGGGTCATCAATGAAACGTTATGGCGTTATTGTTGTAAAATAAAAGCTTGTATGTGTGAAAACGGGATGGTCTTCGCCGTTGGTTGGGTCAATGGTTGAAAATACCGTGAGAATGGACACGCGGTAAGAGAACGGCATCGCGATTTAGTTCTTTCCTGTTTTCTAACGCATGCACCCCCCCTGCCCCCTCCCCCATTTGCTGGAATCTCATCTGCTGTCTGTGACGGCGCCACGAGTTTCCCTGCTGGGGGAAGATCCGCGCTCCGATTCGGGAAAGGGTAATGGCGCTTCGCCTGGTGCTTGTGGTGTCGAGTGTGCCGTCGCCCTGAACCGGCAACTACATTTTCAGTTGTTCCCTGCAAATTGGGTTCTATTGGGATATCATTTGCATCGTTATCCGTCTTTCTCAATGGTTTCCAACCCATTGAGATACCGTGCCTACCATTTCCAATGAAAAGCTTTCACACACGGTCCAACGTGTGACAAGTCCATCTAGCTGAACCGCCTGCATATCCGACCGCAGAATTTTCTGAAGCACGTGTAACGAACGCTCGAAATCTTTACAATGCATGATCTTCTGCCGAAGAGAGCTGAATGGACCTCAGCTGGTCCATCTGCACATGCCTGTGAACATTGAATCGTCTGGAGTTCAGACAAGTTTCCACGCGGACGAGTCCACCGCCGAGCTCGAGCAGAACCTTGTAAGAAGAAAGCCTTGAGAAGGCACATCTTGGCCTAATCTTTTCCGGCCATCTCCAGCAAGCTCGCTCATGTAGACAGCGGACTGCACCGGTTTCAATCCCCAGTCCCCACAGTTGCTGAACACGATGGACAACAAAGAAAATGCCGACCTGACGTAGATACTGTCCGTTTCAAGATTTCCCTTTCCCTCCAGGCGGTACCCTTGCTGCGCTTCATTGCACTCATCCTAATCGTTGCGCATTTGTCGATCCATGAACGACGGCAGCAGTTCGTTTGGGCCCTGAGGCCTCTTGCCAGTCACCAAGGTAGCACCTTCCGGAAGGGAGCCCGGTGGGAGGGATTTTCTGCCTGGACCATCTTAAAAACAAAAAAAAGAGGGCTCTTGCCAAGTCCAGCATCTTTGGCACGGCGAGGAAAAGGCGATGGGCTTATCGCCCATCGCCCGATCGCTCGTAGATGACACGCGTCCGGCGGATGAGATTTACCTAGGAGACGACCAAAACACTTAGGACTTCCAAGTTGGAACTGTTACAAGGAGACGAAGCCTCGTTAGCCTTCGGCAGGAATATCTCGTAGCTCAATATATTTTCCTGACTTCCCTCATCACAGACGATCGCTGCGAAATGAACATCGGACTATACGAGAAGACAGGACCTTAACTTCAAACAGACGTTGGTTGGACATCTTGCGCTTTGAAAAACAGACCTCCAAACCGACATTCGCCATCAATCGACCACACCAGTCGTGCTCACACCGGGAAATCGCCCAGATGCCCCTTCTCTCAAGCGACCATCTCCACCGGAACCGTATATGAAGAAAAACTTTCATTCGATCCTCCTTAATAAAATGGTCATTAACTACCCCTCATCTATCTTCATATTATGTTTTCTAACAAGCATTACGATATCATTTCTGAATAGGAACATTTTATTTTATTTTTAAATTGAAAAACATTATCCTTCCCAGAATCTGATTAATTTGGCCGAGGTGTTACGCCAAACTTAAAATTCACAGTGAGCAATCGAGTTTTGTAAATAAGAAGACAGTTCGGAAAAATGGAGCACTAAATCAACCATAATTTTAATTTGATGATAATTTTAGCTATTTAGTGCGTAAATACAAGTTAAAAATAAGAATGAATTTGTGTGGGATCTAAGGGTGTTGAGACAATTGACATGCCTAGAGTCGCATCGCCAATAGCTACTTCTTGAAAAAAAAACTGAGTCTAGGGGTTTTTGCAATATTGAGCTACCTCTTGGTGACATTCTAATCTTTTTGAGTGGTCCATCGAATCGAACGGAAAACACCAAATTTGAAACGACTCTTTTGACACTTCTAGAAGGTGGTTGAACTTGTCATAGTGCTCTCAAAATTCACACGTAAAGTCAGTTGTCCAAAATTAGCATACCCAAGTAGCATAATAGACCATAACCTGCCATGTATTTATTTTATTAGTCAGTCACCCGTTTGTGATGGGCCACGAATGAATGACAAAACACGCCCTCGTGAAGTTTGGCTTTACACCAGTCACAACTTACCTAATTAACACGTGGTAAAAGCATAGAAGAATCTGCTTTGGTGAGTGGGAAATTTTAGTAAAGAAATTAGAACTGTATGTACTTCCATGACAAATGTCATAACTATCGTGACACTCCACCGAGATATCGAGTGGTTTGCGAGTGTCAAAGCGAACTTCTTGAAGATGATCATAACGCATCAAAAGAATGATATGGTTTGCCATGGTTCCACGGATACTCCTTGGTAGTGATAAAATGTTTCGGAACATTGTCAAACAAAACACCAAAAGTCGAAGCACTTGGCCAACATTCCGCCGACCAGTCATCTATGGGCCAAAGACGTGAGAAAAACAGTGCACACACACGGATTTTTAATGGCTTGTCCTTGGAAGGGGCGTTGCAACCCCCCCCCCCCCCCCCCCCCCCCCCCCCCCTCCCACGTTGGTCATGGCTTGTGACGCGTTACAAGACAGATAGCGATCCAAAAAAGGGTTCTCGTTGATTTTTTACCAACGTCCCATTGGTTATCTTACAGCTCCTAGCTATCGTGTGATAAATCATAGCCTGCCACTTGACAATATGCCCCAGACTTTTGTCTTGTTATTGTTGTCTAATGATACCCTACCGATTATTAAATTCGATATTAACTGTTTTTGGAGTCGTCGATTTTGAACGAATTTGTTTTTTCGAAGAATTGATTACAATCATCAGAATATTTTCATTTTCTTCGTCGAATTTCAAAAGACATTGCATTGCGAGAAAACATTTTTCAAACCGGGGTCATGACCAAGGCTTTCATCGTCTCAAGAAGTTTATGATGCTTTCTACACTCGCGAGGTACGTGGACATGTCGCGGCACATTGGATAGGTTCACTGTCGCACAAAAAATGCATCGCGCGTGCTGAGGTTTGGCTGATAACATCTGAACGAAGCAGACACGAACAATCCTGACCGTTGGATTATCCGTGTCAATCAGGTTCGGACCAAACCAAGACTGGGATCTGTCGTGTCAGTTGGACGACGACGACCTGACCGCACCGAACGGGCGTGCATGAAGTTTGAAGTTCGAAGTGTTTGAATTGAAGTGCAGAAGGCGGAGGTGAGCAAGACTGATCGCCGAATTTAACAATCGGCGTTTCAGTTTCAACGAATTTGAAAGAATCACCAAAATAATTGAACCCGAGATTTTTCTGAACGAATTTAACAATCACTAAATGACTAAAATATCAAAAATAGAATTTAATAATCAGTAGGGTATATTCAAACATGTGATTAATGTCCTCGTCTCTTTCCATAGGAGATGGCGGATGAAAACATTCTTGTCTAAATTATTTTAGTGTCTTAATGGATTTACAACTGAATGAAATATAAAAACGGATGAATATATTTTTTTTCAGTTAGGCAAAGCGTAGGAATGACAAGCGTTTGCATCTCCTCGACAATGTACCACCCAACCACTTAGGTTCAATGTTGGCGCACTCTAGTCCTTGTACCTTAAAGGCTCATAAGTTAAGTAGTATATGACCATTAACATGGGATACAATGTTTTTCCGGTGCTCTTTCAATAGCTCTTGTCACCGCCGCTTGAGTCTTTATGAGCACCACGTGACTTTTGTCCCACGTGCTACAAAAATCTCCTTGTTGGGTGCCAAACATAATTTTGGTACGTGAACTATGCAACCTCCCGGGGGTGGGGATGGATTTTGGTAAACCGCTTCTTATGGGATTTTACTCAAGGAGGTGGAGGGGACGGAGTTGAATGCGAGCTCGATGGTCAATATCTTCATCGCCCAAACATGTGCATAATGTCTACGGTCGTTGCAAGAACACGTGATTGGTTCGCTTAGTCTACCCATTTGTATGAGGATGGAAGGCTAAAACCAGCTCAATCCAAATGCGATGGCTAGTGGTGAGACCGTACCAAGCTCTTTTTGAGAACATTCCATCCCTGACCAATTTGATGGAGGAGGGGACACGATGACTAAGTGCAACATTTCCGAGAACGGGTTGACCACCACAAGCATTGCATATAGAACCACCCTCGTGTTGGGTGAAAGCGTTACAAAGCCAATAGGAGTGACGATGACACCTTTGGCTGTGGTAGCAATCGAATAAAATTTGAGGGTTTTTTCCGTCTTATCTCATGGTGTTGGCACACGATCTACGTCCTGCCGTGGTTCTTTACACCACTTTGTGTACTTTCCCAAAATGATAATTTATAAAATTTTATCATGTTTTTCCCTCTCGGAAGTATCTACCTAGCTCAATGTCATGCCATTGCTCTGCTGGCATTTGGCATGGCTCTTTATTAGGTGGTATGACAACCTATCAAGTTCATGTCCATAACAAGTACGGTTATTTGATTGCGACTAGGTCCTGTTGTTGCCATGAAAATCCTTGAATTCCTTTGACAAAAAATCATATGAGGTACAAAACGCGTTGGAAAAATAAATATGCGATCTTTGCTATCTAATCGTGTCGCCATATAAGAGCATCCGGGGACTTGTTTTCCCAAGTCAGAACTTGATGTCCTACTCAAAGTTGGAATCAAAGAACTCCAACCATTGAGACGATTAATGAATTGGTTTTGGCTTTGTCTAGAGTTATTTTAATGCACGGTGATTGGTGAAGACAACACACCGTTTGCATTCAAAGAAAAACCTTGTTTAGACAGCATGCAGGGCTCCAACATTTCTTTCTTGTGCACTACGGAGTTCAGTTCTAGTCCACGAAGCTTTCTCGACTTACACACGATAGGTTGTTCGCCATCGATTTCACCTCAAAGGAGAAGAACTCAAACCGCTCCATTGAACGTGTTGGTGGCAATGGTGAAATTAACTTCTATTTCTCCCGGTCATAGGCTCACACTATGCTTCGAGTGTTTTTGAAAATGCTCGATGCTTCTCATTTCAGATCCGTCCAACCCTGATGGGTGTTTTTACGGGTACGATCGGAGAGAGGCGCCGACACTCTAGTCTAATGTTGTACAAATCGGTGCGTGGATGGCCTATCCACGTTTCTTGAATGTATCCCTAGCCTGTGGACAGTCTTAGGGTGAAAGACACTTTAACTATTGTTGGGTGTAATATATCTTTGAGGGAGTCCATTTTCTAAAAGGTATGGTTGTGAAACTCAATCCGTTTTTTTTTTTAATTTGGACTTCTTCAGAATCAGGTAGATTTGATTCCCCTATCATCATGACCAGATTCACGATGATGTTATGAGCTTCTGATTGTACCAAATAATCTGCACAAAGACCATGCATGTGCATTTATTGGTTGTGACTAAAAAGGGAGCCTTGACGTAGAAGAATTCCTTGTGAATGAGCTCCTTTTTTGCCGATGTCACGATGGAAGAATTTGTTTTGAATGAATGTTTGTGTTTTATTCTTATGAATCAATGTGCATAGGGTGGTGGAGAGAGGCCAAAATTCAAGTTGAGTTCTAAGTCACGAGCCTCTCTGCTAAGATGATACCTTACTATCGCCTAAATTCAGACATTCATTCGCAAAGAATGGTCTTTTAGTTTGTTCCACACAACCAAATATGATTTATTGCACACTAGTTACAAGCCCTCGCGAAAGTATGGGCCTCTAAAGTTCAAAACTGTTCAAGGTAGAGTTAATTGTATGACTATTATACACTAGGTGAAGTGTGTATACTGTTCTTTAGTACACTAGGAAGCTTCCATGAAAGGCACTCCTAATTGTACCAATTGTAGTGACTTGATGAGTGGAGGTTTCGCAAAGGGGGAGGACCGAGGCTTGAAATCGTGGGGATTGCAAGTGGAGGTGTGTTGTGTGAGATTTGAGTTGTGTGTAGAAATGTGAACTTTTGTATGTTGGTTTGAGTAATGTGTTTGAATTTGGTTGGTGGTGATTGTGGAGGGATGTGGGGGAAGAAAGTGAATGTGGATATTGTAAGTGGAGGTGTATCATTGGGTGTATGGGATGGTTGCAACAATGTGTACTTGTGCTTGTTTGTTTGAGTTATGCATTTGGGGTTGGTTGGTGGTCATTGGGGGAGAGGGGTGTGGGTGCATGAGTGCATATGGAGGTTGTATGTGGAGGTGTATCTCTAGGTGTATGAGATGTGTGAAGAGAATTTTACTTGTTTATATTGGTTTGACTGTTGTGTTTTAGATTGCTTGGTGGTGATTGGGTGAGGAAGGGAGGAAGGGAGGTTCAAGGTGGAAATTACATGCGAGGAGTGTAAGTAGAGGTGTATTGGTGATTATGTGGGTTTTCTGTATATGTTTACACTCGTGTATGATGGTTATGAGTGATTTGGTATGTGGTTGTTGAAAGTGCACGTGGGGATTACATGTGGATGTGTATGGCTGGATAGGTGGGTTGTGTGTAGAAATATGAACTTGTGTATGTTCCTTTGGGTGATGCAGTTAGTGGTGGTCGGGAGGAGGGGGTTTGGGGTTGAGAGCGTATCTGGGGAGTGTAAGTGGAGGTGTATGGTTGGATGTGTACGTCGTGTGTAGAAATGTGTACTTGTGTTTGTTGGTTCAAGTAATGTGTTTTAGATTGGTTGGTGGTTGTTGGAACGGGGGAGGGAGAGGGAGGTGTGGGGGTAGAAAGTGTATCTGGGGATTGCATGTGGAGGTGTATGACTAGATAGGTGGGTTGTGTGTAGAGATATGGACTTTTGTATGTTCCGTTGAGTGATACAATTAGTGGCGATTGGGGAGAGGGGGTTTGGGATGGAAAGTGTATGTGGGGAGTGCAAGTGGAGGTGTATGGTTGAATGTGTAGGTTGTGTGTAGAAACGTGTACATGTCTATGTTGTTTTGAGTAACGTGCTTGAGGCTGGTTAGTGGTCGTTGGGATGGGGGAGGGAGAGGGGGGTGAGGGGGTAGAAAGTTCATGTGGATATCGCACGTGGCGGTGTATCAATGGGTGTATGGATTGTGCTTCATTTTGTTTACTTGCGTATATTGGTTTGATTGATGTTTTTGATATTGTTTGGTAGTCGTTGGATGGGGGGAGAGGGGAGGTGTTGGGGTAGAAAAGGTACGTGGAGATTGTACATGGAGGATTGCGGTTGGGTTTATATGCTATGTATAAATGTTTTTATTTTTGTGAATTGGTTTGAGTGATGTGTTTGAGACTGCTTGGTTGACAGAGGGAGAAGGGAGGTGTGGGGTTGGGAAGTGAATGTGGGGGGTGTAGTGAAGGTGTACTATCTGGTGTGTGGTTTTTCTATAGGTATGTACACTTGTGTATGATGGCTTTGACTTATTTGGTGAATGGTGGTTATGTGGATGGGGCAGGGGAGAGAATTGTAAGTGGGCGAGTGCACATGTATTCCAAATGGCACAAGCATGTCCTTAAAAACATCCCTGGGGAATGAAAATTAGACGAGGAAGAATTTTACTATAAAAAAATGTGTGAACTTTCCCGGGCATGTACTGCCATCATCTTACATCCTTACCCCAAAACCAGGCATATTATCACACTAAAAAATAGTGGTTAGAATCTTATTTTAAGCTGTCATATATCTTTCTCAAACGTCTATCCGGACCAAAACAGGACAGGAATTTATCTTTTTGGCCCTTTGGCGCGAATGTCATGAGGCACAATGTCGGTAGTTGGAACCGAGCTACCGCTTGAGTGACGGTCAAGGCATCAAACCATAATAGTTGTTGACTATCCTCCAGCATAGAATCTGGCGGTTTACGAAGTGAAGAGCGCTGACGAGATGGTCCCAAAAAGTCGCAAATGCGCCTTTTTCTTACCGATGCTCATGAATCGTTTGACCGCGAAATATATCATCGATAAATTCATCTACGCCTTCGTACCATGATCATCGTTAAATGTTATTGATAACATAGTTCTACAACCAGGCTTGGGATAGTTTTAGAACTACTATTTCAACGATGGCACTAGCATGAACAAAAGCCGAATTTGATTGTAGGAACGGCCGAAATGATACGCATCGGCCTCCGTTGCAAATTTTTGAAATACAAGCATCTGAAACCTCGCCAATGTTTATTTGACCGGCAGAAGGCCGGCTACCGGACGGGCTGTCCCGTGGACCATGGGGCCGACTTCTCGAACGGCATCGTTCCACGTCCGATAATGACATGTTGACATGATCTGGACAAGCTTGGATTTGTTGGCGGCGGCAAGCCGTCGATTACTGATACGACTGGCCAATCATTGATCACCTCAATCACGCATTTTGAGCTCATCGATTATTGCCTGCAACCATCATGCATTACAACGTAAACCCGATTGATAGATTTAATCGATTCTGGCTCTGGACCCAAGAAAACAACCTGTCGCTCAAGGGACACGCTGGCTGCCAGTGTTTTTGGTACACATGGCAACTGTCAACAGCCCCCCCCTGTAACCACCATCGACATATCGACATATCTATTTGGGTGTTGGGCTTCGCCGATGACCGAGGTCAGTTGCAATTCTTTGCTGGTGACTTTTCAAACGTTGACGACCGAGGTCGGTTGCAATTCTTCACTGGTGACTGTTTGAACGCTCATGCTAACCAAAAGTTGGCCACTTATGGCCGTCCGATGGAAGAATCTGGGTGTATCAAACAGCCTTTGACAACCAAACATTGTGAGCGACATTGTTCAAGTTCTGAAATCCTTTGTAATTTTTGAGACTGACCAACCATCGTTCGACTTTAATCGACGCTGATATTATAACATAAACACCTATGCACTTATGTACAAATTTTGGTTTCTCTTGTAGTGCTTGGTCTCCACTTCCACTAACACACACCATGTACACTTCTCCACTGGAGGAGGGGGGAGAAGGAGCGGTGGCACTAGAGTTTGGAACCATGCCCCCACCCCCCCTCCCTCACCACAAGTGAATATCGTGAGTGCATATGGAAGCGAAGTCATCCTAGTACACGTCGAAGAAATATGTACACAAGTGCATGTGATGGATTTTCGTGGATGGGTCCTAAATATGACACACTAGTGTACGCTGGAGCCAAGTACAACTGTGAACACATGTACACCCTCTCATACACTCCCCCACATGCACTTTGTGGTGTCGAGGGATGGGGAGAGGAGAGCGAACATAAAAACACAGGTTCGCAGGTTTCGCCATTCTCGTTAAGTCCCAATACCAAAGCTCCAGAAGTTTAAAACGTGAAGCTAAGTCATGCATAGACCAGGAGGCCAAATCAAACCCAAAAATAGGTACATTAACAATTTCCATGAGCGTTCAATTTCTAAAAACACATGTAATGATTAAGAGAAGTAAGAAATAATGGTGTAGCATTTTATCTTGTTAACGGACCCTCTCTAGCATTGTATTTCAAAAGGAATGTTCTAAATGCCCTTTAGAACACTCAATGTAGTTGCTTAAAAGGAAAGAAAGAGGCCGTAAAAATTTATTGAAAATTTATGTGATATGCGTAAATATACATTTATAAGGGAATGAAACTTATTGGAAATGAGAATTACGGGGCTATGCCTTTGTGGGGAGTGTGATTGGAGACATTACAAATCTTGTGGGTATGAAGCTACCTACAACATTCCAATGTTAATGAATGACATGTAAGGGAATTTCTTATAATTTTCTCATGTATGGTGAAGTTAGATGTGTATTGTTGTAAGGGTGCATGAATTTGGGGTGATTTGTTCAGAATGAAATGTTCAGGAATCTAGGTGAAATGCGCATGCTAACAACCGCTACGCAAGTTCAAACGACCAAAATGAAATGATCAGGATACTTTGTACTGACCTCTCCCTCTAAGTTCTTCGTGCGAGCATGAGTTGAGCCCTCTTGTTTTCAAAACTCATTTCAGAGGGAATTTTTGCACAAGGGGGAACCAGGTTATGCAACAGGATCAAGCCCGAAGGTAAATAATTTTTATCTGAATATAGCCGGTAGTAAGATGACATGGATATGGAGCCACAAATCAAATGACATAATGTATAGTGCCATACCTCTGCTTCTGCGAGGACTAAGTCATGGTCAGGCACGTCATCAATGGTGGTGGTGTAGGTGCAAAATTGGCTTCTTTTTGTTTGAACGTTTGATGATACACGTGGGTGTTGGGAATCATCAGCTTTTCTTCCCAGCTATGTGGCCATTGGATGTTACAACCTTACATTTTCCACTTTCAGATATGACTCTTGGTCCCTTGTTACTGAGTGTTGAGACTGATAGCCCATCTACAAGAAACATGGAGGAACATGGAAATTCAGATTGGTCTTGGTGACACGTTGCCCTTCCAGTTCAACTTCCACTTCAATGGTTCAAACTCCGTTTTTAATGACTTACTACTTATTGCAAGTCGTGCTTTTCGTACATTGAGTTTATATGATCCTAGCCATGAATCCATCCATCCAGACAATCATGTTGTGAAGGGAGAAAAACTTCATGTCCTCCAACATATCTTTATGTGACGCTGTACATTTTTATCAATGATGGGTTTACTTGAGCTGCCAGTGTCACTTTGACCCTCTAAGCTGGGAAGGTAGCCAATAGCTATCAGAGAAAAATATCGTTTCTCCAGCATGATCAAGTTTAAACAAGAAATCATCAAGTTCTATAACCTCCCCTTAATCTTGATGTCGCTGTTACTCAAGAACCTATTTAGTAGTAGTGTAATATACCGTAGTGGTTTTTTATTTTGATTTTTTAGTTGAAACAAATTTAATGATCCTAAATTTCAATGAAAAATAACCGGGTTCAAATTAATTCCTGTTCTCTTTAAATTCATTGAAAAAAGGGGCCATGGTCTCTTGAATTCGACGACTGATCGGGCTCGATAATTCCGTGATCCTTGATTTCCGCGATCGTGCTATCGGTAACGGTTGCTTGTAGCGCGCGCACGCGCGAATTCCTCGTACAAACGGTCGGTGTCATTCAATTTTTGGCGCCTGTAATGGTCAGCAACATTGTTGTTGTTACCGATGCTCTCGTGTCGTCAGCGCACAGGAGTGCAGCGGCTGTTCAGTGCGATGTCGACACGAGTGAGCCTCACATTTAATGAGAGGCACACGTAGGTGTGGGATACATTCACTACCAGCACCAACAGCACTAATCACATCCTCCTACTCTCAGTCTACAGACATGGACCGCTTCTTGAAGGTGGTTTCACCGGAGAAACGCGCTCGCCGTCTACACCATGCAGCGCCTCAGGGCCCTCCGCCACGTCCACCTCCACCCAAGCGCCCTGTGGGTCGTTCGCGCAAAGTTCTAGCGCTGACCGTCGATGACTCCATCGACGCCCGTCCTTCACCTGCCTATGTCAGCACCTACGTGGACGACAAGGAAAAGGCTGCTGCAACGGACAGCTTGTTGATGTTGCCCCCAGGTGTGGCCCTCGCAGCATGCATGGCAAACTGTACGCAACGCACCCTGACGCCTCCAACCCCGACCACTTCCGTGCGCGATGCTCCTCCACGCGTCTTCACAAACTATGCTCCTGGTGCTTCTTCCTCATCGTCCGCCCTTCCCTTGGAGGCCACGCGTGCATCTCCACCACCGGCTGGCAAGCCCATCCCTCGTCGCCGTTTTTTGAGTGAGGAGAAGGGGAAGGCGCATTTGGCTGGCGAACCCGGTCGTCACTCCAATGTCGAGGACCCGGCCATGCCTACTCCGGAGCTGCCATCTTCCCTCCGTCAGTCCGAGCGAACTGCTCATCGACGCGGTCAGCCAATGACAATGACAGCCCCGCCTACCGGCCGCACGACGACACCAGACACGTCAGATGAGGAGAGCGGTTACTCGTCGTTGTCATTGGAGGAGCAGTCGAGCGATGACAGCACCGAAACCGAATGTAACGCCCTCTGCATGTCCGAGGGCACGACGAGGACATCCGCTGCGTCGAGCGGAAGTTCTGTAACTTCCAAGAAAAGGGGCAAATATTGTGACTGATTTGGTAGCGGTCATTTTTAGACCATATTTCTTGTGTACAAATCTCAACCGTCGGCGTATGCCATGGTTATGCATCTCAGACGAACGTTCAGGACTCCAGATGGATTTTCTATTTTTGATAGTCTTGCTCCCAGTACTGTTTCTGGATGGTTTGTAGATGGGACCAAGATTTTGAAGAGGCAGTAGGAGGGGGCTGTCCTCGCTGCAATTGCATCTCCGCACCAATCAGCGAGAAGAAGCGGAAGCATGGCTGCCGAGGAAAGCGTGCTTGGCTTGCCGAGCACCCATCGATCATCGATGCAATCCGATCGATGCTCGAGGAGGCTCGGAAGGCCGGGCACGCTTTGAACGCGAAGGTCATACGCCGCGAGATTCGCGGGGTGATGGCAAGGCACGCTCCAGATCACCTGGAATTTCTCGACAAACGTGCGTTTGCCCGTTCATGGGTGTGGAAATTTGTCCACACAGTCTTGGGCTGGTCGTGGAGGAGCGGAACGACTGCTGCCCAGAAGCTGCCGGAAGACTTTGAAGAGAAGATTTCGATGTTTCATCGACGTGCAGCTTACATGGCCACACTGTATTGCATCAAACCATTCCTCATCATCAACGGTGGCCGCACGTCTATTCAACTACTGTCGACTATCGGCCACACGTACGCACCTTGAGGCAGCAAGGACATTTCCATCGTGGAACTCGAGGACAAGAGGGCGATAACCGCCCTCGTGGCCTCCACGATGACCGGAGAACTGCTCCCCGTGCAGCTCATATTCGGCGGAAAAACTACGCGCTCGATCCCACATGGCGAGCACGCTGTGAAGGTCACCGAGACTGGATGGAACCTGACGTGTACGCCCTCCCATTCGGCGAACTTTGAAACTACAAAAGAGTGGGTGCGGTCTATTGTTGTTCCGTACTACAAGCAGACTTGCGCAGCTCTTGGTGTCTACGAGGGTGAAGAGTCCCTCCTCCTCGTCCTCGACACCTGGCGTCCGCACTGCAGCGCGTCCTTCCAGCTGTGGCTGAAGGACAACTTCCGGTACATGCATACCGTGTACATCCCTGCAGGATGCACAAGCAAAGTGCAACCCGCGGATGTCGGCATCATCCGCCCACTAAAGAACAAAATGGAAGAAATGTTCTCGGTGTGGGGTGCCAAGCATAGCTGTGAAGGCGCCAACATGAACATCGGCATGAAGGAAATCAAAGACCTGACATGTGCATGGTTTTACGATGCATGGGAGTACATTCGTGATGAGGAGCCCATGGTGAAGAACGCATGGGCCCGTGCGAAATTCACCCGTGTGTTTGATCCTACATTCCAGAGCGAGGCCGCTCCATATGCGGGTCAGCCTTTGTCTCACAATGAGCCCATGGAGGAGGAGGATGAAGTGGTGTGACATGTATGATTTGTTTACCATGTTTTCAGAATTCAGATTCAAACCATGTCTTTCCATGTTCGAGTGTTTGAATTATTGCACACGTGTCAGTAGCGATAAAGCAAGAGATGAGTGTTCGGCTAGGACAAAGGGATTTAGAAACGCGAACTCTCGACGAAAGGGTTTTCTCACAAACTACAACGATGACAAACACAAAACTAACCCCAAAACAGAATAGGACGGTGTCACACACACAAATATGCAAAAGTTGACCATAGACTCTTAAAATCGACGAATGCATTTTCAAAATATTTTGCGTATCCTATGAATTCGATAAAAAAAATTCCGACAACAACCGGGGACAACCCAAAACATTAATATCAAAATCAAGAATCAATAGGGTAGTAGTGGTGGTAGTGGAGGTGGTGGTGGTGGTGGTGGTGGTGGTAGTGGTGGTGGTGGTGGGTTGCGGTGGCGGTGATGGTGGTGGCAATAGTAATAGTGGAGGTGGAGGTGGTGGTGGTGGTATTGGTGGTGGTATTGGTGGTGGTGGTGGTGGTGATGGTCGTAGCCGTAGTAGTACTACTAGCAGAAGTACTAGTAGTACCGTATTGCTGCAAAAGTTTGGAAGGCCATTTTGAAAGGAATTCTCTTAAAGTTTATTTTGAGGACCTGGGGTTAACTTCTTGGTCGGCTAGGAGAAGGGTTAAACAAGACTGGACATCATAATCTCATGTTCTAATCTCGAATTGCATAATGCGAGGTGACTATTCAAGCATGGTGGACAATCTCTCGGTGTGTAAGCATTGCGTGGACAGCACAGAACAATCCTATGTGGATGCTGCGTTGACGAGAATTGGCCAAGAGCCAAACACTTCCTTTTTATGACACAAGAAAGTCAGATTCCACCTTCAAGATAGTATTTTCCCATTGGGAAACCAGCCATAATGGATTTGAGGGATGGAACAAGAAAAAAACAATTCAATCATTTCCAAATTAATGCGGCAGTATGGTATTAGTTTATAGGTCGATGTTCTCACCCTCCGACTCCATAACTCTCTTTGCATGATAGTAAAAAGGTGCACGCCTTGAAAGATGTAGATCCCGATATTTCTGCCTGAGAAACATCGTACCAGGTTAGGTTTAAGAGGAAATCAATTGGTCAAGGCGATGGTCTATGTCAACACCCTCACTTTCTCTGTCACAAACTTGCACTTGATTGTTTCCAGTTAGAGGCATGATTACTCATGTGCATTATTATACACTGTTTCTTGTGTGTGTGTGTTGACATGTGCGTGGATAGCAATGTTATGTGAAAGTATGAAGCATCAAAGCACATTTTGTTCACTGAAATGTCAACGTACGTGATCCTTGAATTTACCAAGTTTAACAAGAGAAAAAGATCCAAAACATGTATGTTTTCAACGACGGTGTAAAAATGACATTCCATCATAGGTTTGTTAAGTTTTATTTAGTGGCATAAGTTCTGTCAAAACCAGCATAAAGAAGAAATATCCTGTTTTCTGACATTTTCCTTTGACACAAAGTAGTTGATGTATTCATGCAAAATTATGTTGAATCATCTCCCTCCCCCCTTACCCCGTACAACCCACCCGATTGTGCTGGATGAGTGTATTGAAGAGTGTATGTGGTGGGGATTTTGAAACATACACATTCGTATAGTGTTGTACTCTTGATTTGTTGGTTTTTTGTAACTTCTCTCAGTTGAATACACTCGTGTATTTTCTCGGTTGAATCATCTCCCTCCCACAACACTCAATTGAATGCGGGGAGTATACAGGTCTGAATTCCACAAAATGTATAAGCAAACCAAGGGATGTGTAGTTTTGTAGGAATTTCTCTCAATCAAATACATTTGTGTATTGTAGTTCACCCTCTCCAATTCACTTCGCATTACATTTGCCCAATACACTTCCTGTTTTATGGGGGGGGGATGTTCCAATCTGTATCGGTTTGAACTTCTCCCCTACCCCTCCCCAAACCAAGAAAGTGTATTGGATGAATGTATTGGATTGTGAAGATGGCAAAGTATGAGAACCGCGACAGGTTTGTACACCGACAAACAAGGTAGCATGTACGTACGATGATGTGTGTACAATCGATATGTATTCATCAATGGAAAACAACAATTGACATTCAACGTTTGGAAAATTTCCTATATGCGAGTAATTCTACGTGTTCAGGGCACCCATGTGGCAGTTTTGCCATGTGAGCGACAATCAACAACCCCCCCTCCACATGTTGCATTGGTATGGAGTCTATTTTTTGGTGTGTTCTATTGATAAAAGTATTCTTAACAATTGTACAATTCATTTTGTCTCTTCAAAACTTCACTCAAGAGTATCCATGCCCTTACTTCCGATGAGAGTCACCCGATAGAAAATCGGATATGACAAAAAGAAAAACTTTGTAATTACATCTATCGGAACCCGTCTCATATGATCCGTGTGAGTAAATAGGAAAAACATAGTTGAACTGTGTATCCATCAGTAAAACATTGAGAGAAATAAAGTGTAACTGCCACCCTCGCACTTGATTTTCATCTCTTGTCTATCCTTTCAGAAAATCATGGCATCTTTCAATGAAATGTATTAGTTGAATCGTCGCAATGGGTCCTTGATGAGTAAGAAGCTGCTGTTTGTTCTACTGTTGTTAATGGAGTTCACATTTGCTTCGTTAATGTGAGAAGAAACGGTACCCATAGGAGCTTGACGTTCAAGGTTCTTGCATCCTGAGTGAGAATCACATCAGTTTTTTTCACACAGGACAACAAGGAAATAGAGTCCGATGTGCATATTTTAAATACTTGAAATGTCACTAGCTTTCTCTAGATACGCATTGAAGTATAACTAACTCTATGTACATGTTTATGTCTAGTAGAATATTGTGTGGACATAAACATGTCTTTCTTTGAGCACAGCACATGCCATTTCTCAACACATACCACATATTGTATCACAACTTGTTTGTAAACATCATCAAAAAATAACTTTCCAATAGAAATCCCAATAAATGGAACATTAGTTCAAATGTAAATATGTCTTCAAGGGTTCTGAGGAACTTCTACTACATAATATGGAACAATCATAGCATCCCTAAGTTCATATAATCATGCGATATAATCATGCGATATAATCATCAAAAAGATTGCATGTGACATCACACGAACTTGCAACTAGAGTTTCCTTTTATTCAATCATTTTTTTCTGTGTAAAATTTTTCACATCATTCTATACACATTTTTCAATTCTTTTTCTGATCAAGTAAGTTCTATGACCCTTCACATTACGAGGCTTGTGATTTTGTGTTGAACGTATTTCATACTGAACCTTCTACTATATTTCTTTGAATTTTCTTTGTAAAATCCTCTTATGATGTACACTATTGCAACCGTGTATTTCATAGGGGTGATTGGCCATAAATTTCTGGTTCAGTGTTGAGTTCCACTCCACTTATCTCCCAGTACAACAATATTATTTTAGTCCCAGTGAAGCACCTTCAAGTTACGGCCAGGGTGGGATTAGTAGGAGTTTCAAAGGGGCCTTTGCACTTCCTATCACTGATACATGATTTACGTAGAAAACAGACAGGACAGGTTAAACAGAATGTGAGTAGCCTCTCTCTTGTCCTTTGTGTCATTTCCCCCATTTTCCATTCTATTCACTCACTTTAAAACCTTGTTTCTATCAGAAAGATTTATTTGAAGCCCCGCATCTGTTACATGTGCATACCTCTCATGGATTTTTTTTTCATAGCACATCATCTACCATGGATCGCACCAAAAACCCCAATCATTTGAGAGATTTTTGGATCCAACTCAAAGACCTATTCCCTTCGACTGTTTCATTTTGTTTTTTAATACTTATTCAGAGACAAAAGAACCATTCATATAGATACATGCTAGAATTGTTTTGCCGTAAAACAAATGCAAAATGTTCTTTACCTGGGAACGTTGCGAATCTTGCTACGAGGAAAGAATTTAAGCTGTGATTGCATGACCCACACCAGTCATGTAATGCATGTGTTTTGGTATCGACGCTACGCCTTACCTAAAGAATGTGAGGGCAAGACATGATAAATACCTGTTGAGGTTTAAAGAAAAGAAAAATGGTCTGAGTCAACTCATCCAACTTGAATTTCATTAATTCCAGAGACGAACCATGACTACAACCCCATAAATGAGCTAAGATTTGGAATCATCTAGCGGTACATTGTTGTATTTTCCTTTTCGATAAAAGCCTCCTCATGTGTAAAAATGAATATCATGTCATAGCGTATGATTTTTTGGATGACAGCAGATTTTCTACGAATGTGGAAATTCAATCCGATTATTGCAGTTACAGCAAAATATCCATATCATTCATGTCAATGCTCACCAACATGTCTCCCAATTCCTCGGTACACATCAAGAAGTTTTTATTATAACAACACTTGCATCAAGGTCCAATGGAGACGAGGCTGGATTTTGCCTTGGTAGCGTGCTTATTGTTGCCAAAGTAAGGCCAGGACACTCGTTGCCTATGTAGTGCCACTCTATTCACCTTGAAGCAGGCTCGGCCATCGTGTTTGTGGGATGTTTTATCATTTGCCATCTTTGTTCCCACTCTTGCTTCCATCATTTTTCTCTGCACTCCCTAGAACAAGACATAGGATTTTCATGGTGGAGGCACTTTCCTTAGCAATTTGAGCCTTTCTTACCACCATTATTACCATTTTCTCCACCGCCATGGCTCTTGCTATTACAATCTCGGCCAGAAAATGAGCTTATGAGCTTTTGCAGGAGAGAAGGAAAACTTGCAAGAGTGGTCAGATAATACAACCGAGGTATGGTTGATGAAGGCCAGTTATAC
Source organism: Penium margaritaceum (assembly GCA_023375785.1). Taxonomy (NCBI): domain Eukaryota; kingdom Viridiplantae; phylum Streptophyta; class Zygnematophyceae; order Desmidiales; family Peniaceae; genus Penium; species Penium margaritaceum. The sequence goes on along the minus strand of SZWC01000116.1, from coordinate 189,339 downwards.
ATTTTGTTTTGTATGCATTTAGTGCGCTCTCTTAAAGGAGGTTATTTGCACCCATCCGTACTCTCTTCTTATTGTTTATATGGGGAGTCTACTTTATTCCTACCGTACTACCGCCTAAAATCAGATAGCTATTTGCAAAGGAATATGTTTTTTGGTTTATTTCAAACAACCGGGGATGAATTCTTGCACACTGGCTACAAAGCCTCGCGGAATTCATAAATTTAGAAATTTATAAATCCAGAAAGTCAGAAAAGAATCAAGCGATTAAGGAACAATGTATTGGCCTCTCTCCCTTTCAGAGCTTTGTGCGAGCATGAATTGAGCCAGCTTGTCGTCAAAACTCGTTTCAAAGGGAATTCCTACAAGCTGGCTACAAGAGAGGAACCTAATTATGTAACAGGGTTGAGCCCAAGGGTAATTTCTTTTTATAAAAACGTAGCCGGCAGTAGGGTATAAGTCTAGTAAAACTATTTTTCAGAAGGACCTCAGCACATGGATCTAGTGTATGTGGCAAGTGCGCCCAGTAACACAAAGAAAAGTACACTAAGAGTGCATTCAATGTGCTTGTTTGTCTCATGTGTCTCAGCACACCTTGCTTTACGTCTGATATGTCCAGAAAATATCTTCTTACAAAGTACCTCACTGTGCGGGCTAATGTATATACAAGTACGCAGACACCATAGGAAATTACAATAAGAGAAAAATCAGTGTGTTGACTTGTTTCATGTATTCCAGTACACCTTACTCTTTGTCTTGTATGGCCAAAGAATTCTCCTCTCAAGAAGGAAGTTAGTGCGTGGGGCTAGTGTGTGTAGCACGTTTGTTCAGCAACCGTGTATAATTACACTAAGAGCACATTGAAAGCTCCGTTTTTCTCATGTAACCTAAAATAATTTGCCTTTTGTCATACATGGCTAGAAAAATATCTTCTTAGAGAGGACCTCAGTGCATGGGGCTGGTGTATGTTACAAGTATGCTGAATCATCATACAAAAGTACACTAAGAGTGCACAAAGACCTTTATTTTCTTGAAAGACATTTATTTTTGTTTGTATCTTCTTCCTAGGAATGAAGTAGTGCATTCGGCTAGTGTATGTTGCAAGTGCGCTATGTCACCATACAAAAATACAATAAGCATGCACTGAGTATGCTAGTTTGTCTCATGTGTCCCATAACATCTTGCCTTTTGTCCTGTATGGCCAAAGAACTATCTTCTTAGAAAGGATCTCAGAGATCGTGGCTAGTTTATGTTGCAAGTGCGCCTAATCACCATACAGAAGTACACTATGAGTGCACTCGTTGCGTTACTGTGTCTCATGTGTCCCAGAACACCTTTGTGTGTCTCATATGGCAAGAAACCACTCTTCCTATGAAGGAACGCAATTCATGGGGCTAGTGTATGTGGCAACTACGCTCAGTCACCATAAAAAATGCACTAAGAGTATAATATGTGTCTTAATGTTTCTCATGTGTGCTATAACACCCTTCTTTCCTATATGGACCAAATGTTATCTTCATATCAGTGTAGTATACATGTATACACATACTCCTCTTAAAAAAATATGTAAAGACAAAATTTTATGTCCAAGCTTCTTAATACAACATATGTTTCAATATGTACTCAGAGGATGTGCATGAACAAAAAAAATTGTTATATGTTTTGAGTGTAGTTAGAAACTTAAATATGGATTTTTTAGTTTTTATAGTTGCTTACATGTGGGTAATCTACATGGAAGGTTCTAGAGGAGTCGCCAAGTTTATATGGGTAATACATGTGACGAATGTACTCAAAATGAATGGGAAAGTGCACGAACCATGCACCCCGTGCATGGACGCCTTTGGATGCGACCAAAAATTATTATTTGCCAAGTTATCACAAACACTTATGTCTGACACACGTAGTCACCATAAAGCCATTCGCAAATCAAAGCAATGAGTTTTAAAGTACATTGTAATTCTAAACAAGTGAATTCCTTAGCCACCAAGGCCACATGATGAACAGATTTTTAAAGCGGATCTGTTCACTAGACTCTGTAAACAAGGCCGAGGGATTCAATCATTTCAAGACAAAAATAGAGAAATGACTTAATTCAGCAAAGGTCCATGTTTAACATAAACAGAACTTTTCATTTAAGTCAGTAATCAACAATAATAAGAATGGAAGTGGCCAGTGAAATGGATGCTCAATGATCTTTGGCCTACATAAAATAGGATCATGATGTCTTAGTTTTCGGAGGTTTATTTCTCCCAGTCCTCCAGAACATTCCAAGTTAGAGAGCGAGAGAGAGAGAGAGAGAGAGAGAGAGAGAGAGAGAGAGAGGGAGGGAGGGAGGG
>SZWC01000116.1:110133-139846 GCA_023375785.1 Penium margaritaceum | reverse complement strand
GGGGGGGGGGGGGGGGGGGGGGGGGGGGGGGGGTGACGCATACTAGTGGTCTTGGGCGCTTGAGCCCAACGACAAAGCACAACATTGGATCATGAGTGGCTGCTTTGAGAAATACCGTCAAGAAGTCCGGGATTTTTGTCGATGACAAGGCACGTTTTTATGGAATTATATCACCGTTGACGAGTTAAGCTGATGAGACACGAAAAATCGATACAGTTCGCGATGGTGATGTCGACCCTCTTACAAAGTGGTTGAACGTGTCATAACCTTCCTAATGGAACACCAGATGTCAAGGCAATTCTTCAACAAACTCTTGACCGAACAACATAAAAGACCGGAAGTCTTCATGCCGTGGGCCATGAATGTAATGAGAGTAATGCCCATGTGCTGCGTTTGGGACCTTCCACGCGACAAGGACGTAACACCCCATAAGAAACTGTTAGCCTTCCTACGGCTGACGTGGCGACAATGTCTAATTAGCTGACGCACTAGCATACAAGCACGTGCAAGAAACAGCAAGGGTTAGGCTAGGGAGACGCCCGACCTTTTGTATGCTCTGGTAGCTTAGCCATGCAGAGGGGAGTGACAACTACCAAGAACAAAACATAAATACATGTCGCAACGCACGGAAGAGTCAGTCCAAAACCACTGTTTAGGGCGTAACTTTATGCACAGACATCCAAGCAGAAACCCATCCAAACCTAGAGATGCATGATTTCAAGCTAAACGCTACGACAGATGGACGTCGGACCTTTGGTCACACACAAAGGTCGCACATCCATCTGTGGATACAAAACGCAAAACATGTAAAAAGAGCTCAAAAGCCAGTCCCCCGAGACAAGTCCATACATTGCAATAAATCTGTATAATGTCGTAGCAAGCACCCAGGACAAGCTTTTGGGTGGTTTTCCATTCACTGGAGCTCCAGCTCCAGATGTGTCCCCATCACGGATCTGCACGAGCATGGACACAAATAAGTGGTCATTGAAGGCTGTACAAATAGACAAGGACAGCTCACATAACAGCACTCATCCATAAACCAATGGTACGCATGTCCATACACATGCAGGACACACAAAAGTGTGCAATAAGATGCTCGATAGTCGGTATGCATACACATCCCACTTTGAGCCACCCGCATCCAAAGGACGAAGCCTGAAAGAACGAATGGCCACCATCAATTATACACGACAATGCCTTGGTCAGGAAGTCAGTCCGCTCCATGTCCATGCTAATCTAAATGACGGAGTTCACTTGCCATTCCACAATATCACTCACAGTGATGCTCACCATGAATGTACTGTGTACGTGCATGAAACAATCCATAGAATTATGTAAAGGCAAGAACACTGTGGTTATCACAGCCCAAAATGGTGCAATGCACAAGCTTGCGTATCAAACATTACAGCCACATGGCCTTAGCAGCCCAAATATTCGGCACGACATACCCAGCCTCAAATGAGCTACGTGTGATGTAGCCATGCTTGCCTAAGTGTCACGACACACCAGTGCCACCCAACAAGAACACGCAGTTTGTCCAAATATGCACATCAGTGTTCCAGGCCTACTCGTTGTATTTGTAGCCATCAACCACCACCAAACACTACCATTGAAATGAGGGTCTATGGTACGCTATGGAAATCCATAATGCACCACTCAAAGAGCAGTGTGAAGGCTCTTGCCTAAGGACACTACTAAAACCATGGAAGGAGGTTGGATCCAAAGGCGATGTCAAATCCTATGGTCGTGGCCAAGTACAACAGAGAGCCAATGAGGCGCAAGTACATGGTTACATCCACCGCCTTCCCTGACTATGCTTGATCATCGACCTTTAGGACATTGTGCTTGTGACTTGTGATAGGGATGGCGGTTGTGGGAACTGCACCAAGAAGGTTAACAAACCGCCCCTCTAAAATGCGGGTACAACGTGCTTGGTGTAACAGGAGTGTATGGTGCTGAATATCGTGTACAATGTCCATCATAAGGAAAACAGCTTTGAGACCATGGTCCTTTATCCTATAGGCAACTTTAAGGATTTTTTTGGCATCCTTCAAGGCCTCCATTGAAAGAGAACTTATGAGAGATTCATCTATGTAGACCAGGATGGTTGTGAAGCTCTCACATGTCCGTCCGAGAAAGACAAACGGGACGGCGTCACTTGGCACGCAACCGGCACATGCCAGTGTTTTGGTGATCTCTTGCTTCCAGCATGGGGTTGACTGCTTCAAGACGTAAAAGGATTTCCTCAAGAGCTAGAACTTGTCACCAACCTCAAAGTTAGGTGACTAGACCATGTAGATCTCCTACTCTAGGGTGCCATGCAAGAACACGCTGTTCATATCCATTTGGTGTAGATCCCAGTCATGGTGTGGAACAACCACAAGCAGAGAATGAGCGCCACTGGTGTTCCGTTGTAGAAGTTTCTAACCTCTTTGAGCATATTTTAGAATTTCCAGCAGAAGTTTTACAGGTTATGTCAATGTTTCAATGTTATTTGGTAGAATTCTCAATGGTGCAAGATATTTATTAAAACACGCCTAGATGTTCTCAAAGCCCCCTGACTTCTCGGCCAAGCTTCTCAAAGCAGCCACTCACGGTGGAACTTTGCACGCTTCTCTCGGTTTGAGCATTGAGGACCCAACACATGGCTCATTCTCATTGCCGGGAACGTAAATATGTGCTTGAATTATTGGACACATGCCATTGAAGTACATTTACTACTTAACAAAAATTATCAATTTTCCCAAATCCTCAATCCTCAATCCTCAAATTCTTCCTCAATTCAATCTTGCACCACATCCCTATGAACCACCTATGTCCAGCTCCGCATAACACTTGGTATCAAAGCACAGTGGCGTTGGAGGGACAACCAATGCATTAACTACTTTACGGCAACCTCGCACAAGCCTTCGACGCATCCCCATTATTTAGAAGACTAGAGACTTTGCAACGGCCATGGTGAGTGGGGTAAGAGCTACCGACGACGACCAATTGTCCCCAACGAGTACTCCGACGATAGGGGATGAGAAATACGCTAACACTGATGAACTCTGGACAAACCAGACAGCAGCGACAACCTTTGAGACAGGTGATGCAATACCAAAAAACCCCATGGCTAACCTGGTGATGGACACCTTGGGCTCGACGAAACCTTTGCCTTCGTTGTTGTCCATCGGGTCGACACCGAGAACGATGGGAGGCACCGGCCAACAAGCACAAGTCAAGGAAGATCTGTACCAAAACCTGTCAGAAATCGATAGCCTCAATATCCATATGCTTCAACAGCTCAACATGGCGATGGAGGAGATTCGGATTTCTTGTGCGCACGGAACAATGCTAACAAAGAAATATTTATTAATGTCGTGTGAATCCCATATTCGCCTGGCACTCCCAAGGCCGTTTGATTGTGCAAAATCCAATGGGACCGACAATTACCATGTGGTGAGGAGTTTCAAGGTGTACTTCACCTCTACTAGGGCCAACAAAGACACGAATAAAGTTGACCTCACAACCTCCCTTATACGTGGCACAGCTTTAAGTTGGTCGTCCAATCTAAAGATCATCAAATACTAACAAGAGACCGGTGGAGCCAGATCAACGGTCCACGTGATTGCTCTCGCATTGTCGACCGTAGGCGTACTACCTCTTTAGCACATTGATTTGACATGGCATGGATCTCTCACGCCACCGGAAATGTAGAACAACTCCATGCACGCTACCCTTGCTCCTTTTGAAGATCAACAAAATTTCTGACGCACGGTATTAGACTCCAATGTCTGTTTCAGCAATCCAGCGTAACGGATAATACTCGGCATTTTCGTGAAGTCGTCACCCGCGGTGACCTCGTACCGACGAACAATGTGTCTCCCACAACAATAGCCTCAAGCAAGATATTCGGTGAGCAGTTGCAGACTTTGACATGCAGGACGACCTTATGCGAATGATCGTAGCAAATGTTTACATCAAAATCGCCAATAACAACACTCATATGCAATATTTCAATGGCTGTTGAACCTAAAGCCAAATTTCTTATCTTGGTGTAGGAAATCCACAGTCAACAGAAACGTCATCTTTGGTGCACATTGACACTGTCAATCAACATGATCAACGACTATATTGGACTTACGTGTACCTAGACTATATCTCCCGTGACATGAAAAAAACCTTATCAGCAAACCAAAAAAGGGGGAGAAGCCACAGAGAAGAAATGAGGAGTCGAGAAATGGCAAGGGAAAGGAGTAGACTTTGAGGCTGCTATGTGGACAGAAACATCCGCGCCGACCGATCATCCATCTGACCGGTACACAACGTTGCAGGCGAGGGTTCCTGAGATCACAAAGTTTGATGAGGTGTACGAAGACGACCAACCAGGGATACTACTACGAGTACAACCAAGGGATTGTAAAAGTCGCAGAACGATACTGGCACTACTGGATTTAATAGCTTCTCACAGCTTTGTAAACGAAAAAAATGTTTGGAAGCTATTGTTTAGATGGAACCGGGAGTGTTTGAAGGAAAAACCATCGATGGACGACTACAAATCTGTCGACTTCGTGAACCATTCCGACTGCAAATGGGACATCTACACGATGTAAGGATCTAGAAAACTTCCCCAATGAGCAATTACAAATTCATCATTGGATGAGATTTCATGCATTGGCATAATCCATAGGTGGACTGGAGCAACAGATTGGTCTACATCAGCATTGTTGGCAGAAAAAGACATCTGCCTTCTGATCGAGCGACCCAAGACGCAATAGCGGTTGCGGGAAGCAGTAGAGGTGGAAACAACAATGGAAGTTGTGGTAGCCAATGAATGCCAAAATATTTCTTCAATCGTGGCCAAGGGGTACCTGAAGCTTTGAGCTCGAGCGTGGCTAGTCCACCTCAAAGCAAGGGTGGAAGAAATTGCAGATGCTAAGATGATGACGTTGGCCTTGACACGTGAAACGTTTATTGCAGTCTCCGCGAAGTTTTTGACACTCATCGAGGTATTCAAAGGGGTTTATCTGACAAACTACTCGCAAGCTACCTCTACCTGTGACCGTTGGACACACCTAAAGCCGGACATCAGACCGACACTGAAGTAGACCTATCGGATGATCGATCAAATCCTGACCAAAACCAATAAGCATCTAGGTGGGATGCTCGGTAAGAGGAGGTGGAGTTAATCGAAGGAATATTATACAAAAGAGGAAGTGTGTATGAAGGGAAGTGGTATTTTAGGAAGGCTCTAGGAAGTGCACAAAAGTGTGCAATGTTGTGTGGGTTTAGCTAGAGATGGGTGGATGAAATGTGTGTTGGGGGATGGGGGTCGGGGTTAAAGTGTATATGGGGAGTGAATAAGGAGGTGTATGAATGAACGAGTTTTGTTTTTTTTTACAAAAAGAATACACCATTGTATGATTTTTGTTGTTTGATCTGGAGGTGGATGGGGGGGGCTTGTTGGGTGAAAGTGCATATGGGGAGTGAATGTTGAGGTGTCTAAACGAGTGAGTGTGGTGTAGATAACATAGTACAAAAATGTCAAACATGCTTTGGGTGAGGCTAGTGTTAGGTGGGAGGAGGAGGGGTGGGAGCTCAAAGTGCATGTGGGGAGTGAATGTGGAGATGTATGATAAGATGAGTTCATTTTGCATACGCATGTATACTAGTGTATAACATTTTGTGGGTTGAGCTATAGGTGGGTGGTGGAACGTGTGTTGGGGAGTGGGGATTGGAGTGAAATTGTACATGGGGAGTGCATAAGGAGGCGTATGAATGAACAAGTTCTTTGTGATTAAAACAATGCACTAGTGTCTGAGTAATGTTTATTGCAATGGAGGTGGGTGGGGGGGGGGGTCTTGTTGGGTGAAAGTGCATATGGAGAGTGAACGCTGGGATGTATGAATGTGTGAGTGTGGTGTAGATGTATTGGTACACAAATGTAGAACATGCTTTGGATAAGGCCAGTTTTAGTCGGNGGGGGGGGGGGGGGGGGGGGGGGGGGGTCTTGTTGGGTGAAAGTGCATATGGAGAGTGAACGCTGGGATGTATGAATGTGTGAGTGTGGTGTAGATGTATTGGTACACAAATGTAGAACATGCTTTGGATAAGGCCAGTTTTAGTCGGGAGATGGAGCGGGGTGGATGCTCAAAGTGGATGTGGGGAGTAAATGTGGTGGTGTATGTTAAGATGAGAAGTCTCACATACATTTATACACTAGTTTACAATGTTGTGTGGGTTGAGCTAGAGGTGGGTGCGTGGAATGGGTGTTAGGGGATGGGTGGTTGGGGTGAAAGTGTATATGGGGAGTGCATAAGAAGGTATATGAATGGGAACATGTTATTGTAATTATAACAATACACTAGTGAATGATTTTTGTTGTTTGAGCTACAGGTGGATGCGGGGGTTTAGTTGGGCGAAAGTGCATATGGGGAGTGAATGTCGAGCTGTGTAAACGTGTGTGTGTGTGTGTGTGTGTGTTATAGATGAAATGCTACACAAATGCACAGCATGCTTTGAGGAAGGCTAGTTTTAGATGTGAGGGGGGGCTCAAAGTGCATGTGGGGAGTGAATGTGAAGATATATGTTAAGATGAGTTAGCCTTGCATATGTTTGTACACTAGTGCATGGAATTATAAGGATTAGGAGAGAGGATTGTGGAAGTTGTATGCGGTGTGGGATGAAACTGTAACGGATTCGACGAAACCCTTGGCCGACTAGGCCAAAACCGTGGTGCTGGAGGGTCTCCGACCCTCAAGCCATCCCGTCTAACCGCCCACAGTCCCAGGTGATCCCGCTCGAGCCACGTGGCTCCTTCGACCGGTCGGCGTGGCACTGCCACGCTACACTCCCCCTGCTAGGATTGAGAGCCGCCTCGGCATCTCCGGTAATCCCGGCGTGGGATTCGAGCCCTGGAGCTCTGATACCAATGTAACAGATTCGACAGAATCCTTGGCCGACTAGGCCAAAACCACGGTGCTTGAGGGTCTCCGACCCTCAAGCTATCCCGTCTAACCACCCACAGTCCCAGGTGACCCCGCTCGAGCCACGTGGCTCCTTCGACCGGTCGGCATGGCACTGCCACGCTACAGAAATAATATGTGGAGTATGTATGAGAAGGTGTGCAAAAAACTATTTATGGTATGGATAGAAAGGTGCACTTGTGTACAATTCACCTTTGAGAACACCATTTCACCTTCACTACTCTTTCTAGGATATTTCCTAATTTTATTTTGAAGTACAACTGCCTCAATAGAGTAATTTAAATATAATATTATGAACAACCGTAAATATTTTTCATTTAAATAGAATGATCAGGTGATGAATTCGGAGTTTGAATTCCTTTTATCCATTCAACAAATACTCATGTAACAAGGTAAAGAAAAACTATTTATTCCTGAAATACAATAGCCATATCAGAATTTGTCAGAGCTCGTAAAACCGTTTTATCATGGGAAAAGTCTTCCAAAGATGAACAGGCGTTTTTCACGTTACCATGACCTATTCCTGTCCCTTTATTGACTGATCCTACTGGGTAGGATTTTTTTGTGACTTTCAAGAACTACGAAGAAAAATGACATAATTCTAGTCTTGACAGAGGCATCCGGTTGATTTCAGACTCACTTTCCTCAGTTCGCTTCCTCCCCCACTCCCACCCCCTCCCCCCACCCCTGGGTCTCATCCGAAGAAGTGTACATGGGATTTGTATGAGGAGGTGCATGACTTTAGGTAAGTACATACGACGTAACTGTGTACTAGTGTTTTTGTATTTCGTATGTATCTATGAAGACTCTATCAGGCACATGCGCACCGGTCTTTCTGACATATAGAGCGAGGATAGTGCACTTCCAAATGCACTCCTGCTTTACACTTTTCTGGCGACTGGAGGTGGTGGGGTTAACCATTTGCGGGTTCTTTGTCACCCGCCTCCCCTCCAGCTAAGAAGCACATGATGCAAGAGTGCAAGTGCATGCGAGAGTGCATATCAATTACCATGTTCAGAGACGATGAATTGTTAACTAGTGCACAAGTGGATGCATACAACTGAGACCTTTAATAACACTTGATCGACGGTTTCAGGCCACCGAATTTTGAATTCTAATGTATCCCATCGTACTGGCAGCCTGTTATTGTGGATGAAAGTTCAATTCCGTAATGCAACAATCAGGGACCATAGCAATGCCTCGTCGAGATCATCCGACAACCTGCGATTTGTGGTCGATTGACTGAACGTGCTGTTCAAACAAAAAACAACCGAGTACTCGTCGGCATGGTCTCCTTCATCCACAAAATAGCGACAGAGGAAAATATTCTCATAACCAAACAGCCTCGCCTCCACAGGCCATTCTGCCAATCGGGTCCATGGCAAAGAATAGTATTAAGCATTTTTTAGGTCGTCTTTGTCTTTGGTCGTCGTCTTTGATCAGGGTACGCCGATCGATCGATGCACCATTGCACTAGTGCACACACTTTGGTCTCTTGCGTGATGTTTTGCGTGCATTTCCCCATGCATTCGTCTCATTCACATGAATTAGAGGAGGGGGGAGCGCCCAAGCCCAGATTCCCCCTCCCCAATCACGAAAGTGTAAAGTAGGAGTGGATGTGGAGGTGCATTATCCCCATAGTACACATCCAAAGGATTGTGCACAGATGCGATCGAGGGCTTTCAAGGATGTTGCAGAAATTTATATGCACTAGTACACCTTCGAACAGGATGTTTGACTACTCCATTGTAAACCCACTCATACAGTCCCCACATACACCTTTTGGGGAGGGGGGGGGGGAGGGGGGGAGCAAACGGGTAATACAGACCAGAAATGAACCTCATTCTTGGGTTTGTGCCAGATCAATATCCTTTCATGTTTCTTGCTCTTTACGTCATTGACTGGAATCATCCAGGTGCCACTTCTCCTTCATGCAGACGGATGTAGGTCATGTACGCGTATCCAAGACAAGTGTAGATTAATGAACGTGCAAAATTATCTCGAGTTCTTCGAAACAAATTATGTGCTTTTTAGCAGCTTTGAAGTTACTGGACAAAACAATTTCAATGGTTTCACGTTGAGAACTAGTTTATAAACACCTAAACATGTATACACCTTCATATGTTGTCACATCTTCAGTTAACAAGGAAAAACTCAAGTAGTATTCTATTAATTTCATTCCAATTTCTTATAAGAAACTTCTTGGGGATAATGAACAAACGGGGTTTCACTTCCTAGAATTGTGCTTAGGAACATTCGATTCTGATAGTTTTGGAGGCTTCTCACCATGTTTCATCATTCCAAATGGAAGCAAAGGAAATCCATTGGCAGCTTCATATGGGTGGTTCAATGTGGTGTACACAATATGTGGAGTGCATGGATCAGGGGTGATTGGTCCTAAATGGGTCAGGGATGACCTTTCACCTCACCATATTTGACACCTATACTTTTCGCAAAAAACAAACCAGAGATGGAGATGTACGTGGACCACCGGGCGTTGGATTAGATCACCATCAAGAACCGCTACCCTCTTTCGTGAGCAAACAAAAAAAAATCACCAACTCCGTTGGACCCGAATTTTCAGAAAAATCGACCTACACAAAAACTATCATGAGACCAACGTTTCTGATAAGGATGTCAAGAAGACAGGATTTTGCACGATATGGAAGCACCTTGAGTTCACGGTCATGCAGTCTTGATTTATGGAGGCAATGGACAACACAACCCATCCATATCTTGATGATTTTGTTGTCGTGTACCTCAATGGCATCCTTATCCCGGTGTATAGCCACACCCCAGAAGAGTGTAATGGTTATTGGCAAAAGGTTCTTGAAGTTTTTCAAAGAGAGATTTTTTTTGGAGAACTCTCGAAGTGCAACTTTGGTCGTCGTATGATCGAGCTTTTGGGCCACATCATTGGCAGCGGACGGGTCACCATGAACCCGAAAAGGGTGGAGGCAGTTGCTGATTGGCCAAAGGCCACAGATATTTGGGAAGTCCAAGTATTTTTGGGCTTCTCCAACGACTACCGTCGATGGGTAAAAGACTACGCTCGAATGTCAACACATCTCTCCGATATCACTAAGAAGACCACCAAGTAGGATTGGTGGGACAACAAACAAGAAGCATTCAACTCTTTGAGGAACACTCTGACCCAAGCACCAACTTACAATTGGCAAATCAAACAGTGGACTACATCATGGCCACCGACGCATCCGATTGAGCCATCGTGCCGTTCTCTTAAAGTAAAAGGGTGGTGGAGAATAACCGGTCACATATACCCTACTGCCACATGAATTAATGCATAAATAATTAATGTTTTAAATGAATTAATGTATTCGTGTGCGAGTGCAATAAGTTTCTGGTTTTTTTGTGCAATTTATCAATTACCAGTTCAAGCTTTCGCAAGAACGAATTCAAAGGTGCACTTGATTGCTCCCGGAACTTGATTACGAATGATGTTTCCGACCGAGATTCAACGTTTTTCGTGCACAAGCTTTGGGATATCGAGCATGCTCGCTGAAATTTCGTTATTTTTGTGTGCGGTTCGCACATATTTTGTTGTAACAGTGTGCAAACCCAATAATATTTTTAAAACATTGTGCGACCCCTAAAATATTCAAGAGCACGAATTCACGTGGCAGTACGGTATGTCGAGAGCACTATGCAGCCCAGAGCTCAACAACACATCGTGTGACAAATAAATGCTCACAGTCATGCATGGGTTCAAGACACAGCGGTGCTACCTGGAAAACCGACGACACATTGTTTGCACCGATAATCACACCCTAATATACCTCAAGACTTAGCCATATCTAAGTCGTCGAGAAGCTCGAGGGATAGAGTTCCTCGAGTCCAACTTTGACCAATACATTGAGTGATCACTCGGAGAACCTAATGCAGCAGATGCTTGAAGTCGGTAACCAGGTTTGATGGCCGAGAGCAACGCGTTGCTCGTAAGACGAGACCCGTACCACATGAGGCTGTTCGCAAAGAAGTACGAGGAATTTAGCGGGTATGAAAAAACCAAGTTCTAGTTCAATGACCTCTGTTGTCGATGGACATTGACTCGCCAAGTCGGCATTCCACCAAATGGGAGCCTACGAAGAACGTCATTGGACGAATGCCACGAAGCCGGTCCTGGTAGACACTTCAGTGAAGACAACACACTCAGAAGGCTGGCAAGATAGTACTAGCGAGACAAGACGAGGACCGACGTGCTAGCTTTGTGCAAATCGTGCGCCATCTGTCAGAGATAAAAATCTCGTTGCGTGAGGCCAACCACTCCACTCCAACACCTACATGCTCCCAAAGAACCGTGGGCCGACATCAGCATAGAATTTTGGACTGGACTACCCGCCACTCCTGAGGATAATGACACCATCCTCATAGCGGTGGACATATTCTCTGAAATCTCGCTGTTCATCCATACGATGACCATCGGCACTGTTCGACGAACAGCAAGGCTGTTTTTCAATCTAGATAGTACCGTTGTACAGCATACCCAGTACCGTCGTCAGCAACAAAGAAAACCATTTCAAGAGCCGCTTTTATGCGAATTGATGATGCGTTATGGCAGTTGGATCTATGTTTCGACGGTGTTTTACCCTCGATCGATGGGCAAATGGAGCGAACCAATCGTACGCTCAATTTGCCTCTTTACACATTATGAAAGTCGTACGGCGCCAACAGGGAAGCCAAGTTGTCGAGTGTCGAACTTGCATAAAGCTCCACCATTTCCACTGCAATAGGTAAAATCCCTCTTTACATGGTGTACAACAAGCTTCCTACCACATCGGCTAGATTAGAGAGCCATAGCAATATCCCCGTAGTCGACATGTACCATGTGGACTTCTCAAGCGAATGGGAGGAAATGTGGTAAAGCCTTGCAAAGACACTAGCATGTTTGAAGCAATCTACTGATGGACATCCTAGCAATGACGTGTTTAGCGCTCACGATTGCGTCATATTCCGTTCGGCAAACATAAAAAACCAAGGATAGGACTTTGTGAAGCTCAAATGTCGATGGTTGGGACCGTTTGAGATCGAGCGAATGCGAAGTTTTATCGATGCTTGATTTCTACTACTCAACAACATGGCGATTCATCTGGATTTTCAAATCAGCAAGTTCAAGCGCTATCAAGAGCCCATCCAAGGACCCAATAAATACCTCGTTCTCATTCTCATGCATTGTATATACTTGCTTGGCTCATTGGACACTTTTCGTCGAAGTACACTTACTCCTTAATACAGATCATCCAATTTCCTCGAATCCTTAAAATTTCCTTTATGTTACACACGTATTGCTCGGTGTGACAATAACATTCCAAACACCTATATGGAAAAGTCGCATGCTGAACTCTCTCCTGGGGTGGTTCGTACCATAGAATATGGGATAAATTGGTTATATAATCCTCTTTGCGGCTCTTTCCTAATGCGAGGTGATGGGCCGCTAAAAGGTCATTAATTTATTAGCCTATCTGCTTCCTCGCCTATTGGAAGCTCAAACCTGTTGTTCAAAGTTATAGGCCAACCTCAATGGTTGGATGATCCTTGTGACGCCCGACCGATTTTGGCCATCCACGTTTTCCAAATTTGGCAATCGTTTGTTTATGGTTTATTGGTGGAGCTCGAACTAACTTTTACCGCGAAGGTTCTATTTGATTTTGCGGTTTTGGTTTTAATTTTCCAAAGTTAACATGATTCGAACAGAATGCATACTTATCCTGTTGAAGGAGAACATTGCACCTTGAAATCTCACTGTTTGGGCGGCCAACGTGGTGAGACTTTTACGTTAGGCCGGAGCTTGGCACTGATGTTATCTGCCGGCCGATCAATCCTATGGCCATTGTGGACCGTCATTTTTCGGAGGATTTGCTTCTCAAAATAGTCGCTCGCCAGGCCCCGATGTCAAGATCATCCCCACATATATTGGTGTTACGTACCGAACGGACACGAGTCCCTAATCTTCTAGAATGGACATTTCTGTCCCTAATCTTCACGATGGGTTGTTTGTGTAATAACTTACACAAACAACCCATCGTGTCACAAGGATCGCAACATTCACTCCGATGTTCGAGGAAAAACTAGCCAACTGCCCCGCCCTCAGTGGATATCCCCGAACCTTCTGACAGCTTTGACCATTCTCGTGAACCTACGAAGAGAAGTGTCACAAAATTTCGGTCGACTTCTCGACAACTCTCGACGAATCTGGATTTACGAAGATGTATCGTGCATCTTCACCATTGATTCTCGAAGACCCCCGACTTCTCGGCGGATCTTTTCAAATCCGACCACTCACGACGTGACTCCGCACACGTCGCTCGATATTCGATCAAACCATCATGACTATGCTTTATTTGTAACTCGTCACTTCGAACGTTTCGACACTTGTCATCAAAGTAGACTTACCGTTAATTATAAATTGCTCAAATGTCCCAAATTCTAAATCGTATTTTGGCTCGCAACTTATACCTATTCACAATCTACGCTCCGTTCGGCATAACACTTGGTATCAAAGCGCAGCAATACTGGAGATGCATCTGACTACATCACCCATGCGGATGAATACCTCACACAAGTCTTTAGTGCATCTCGTACGTTAAGACTTTGCAGACTCTGTGACTACGACGTGAAGCGGGCGGGCGCAACCGAAGACCAGCAGTGGGTCTTTGGCGACGACTTTGGCGATGGAGGAGTATAACGCGCCGATGCACGCGAACCCCGAAGCGGTAACAAACGCTGGTGTGGCAGGCTTCGTGGCGGCTGGAACTACCCCTACGGCTTCGGCGACCAATCCGGTCACTGGCCCAATGGCGACAGACCAGCCGTCCTTTCCGACAGTCTCGACGACGACAGTAAGGACAGCAGGTGGCTCTGGACGACAGGCGCGGATCAAAGAGGACCTGGCAAACACGATCTCAGCGCTCCAAGGGATCAACAACCACCTACTCCAATAACTCAACGTCACAACGGAGGCTCTTTGCAATGCAAGCGTGCGTGAAGCGGTGTTTGTAGAGAGAAATTCCCAACTCTCAAGCAAACCCAAAATTTTTCCGGCTCCACCATAACTGTTTGATCCCGCAAGCTCAAAAAGATCAACGGTTTGGATGTGGCTGACAAGTTTGGAGGTGTATTTCACCACTACTGGGGTCAACGACGATCAAAAGAAAATTGACCTCACGGCCGCACTCTTGCGTGCCACGGCATTAAGCTGGTGGTCCGACCTAAAGACCATCGAACGACAGCAGGAGACCGGTAGAGCATCATCAACGGCTCACGGCGCTTGTCTCACATCACCGACCACAGTCCTTCTACCCTTGGAGCAGATCAACCCACAGTGGCAAGACACGCTGACGCCACCAACTGACTGGAACGAATTCTCGCGCGCGATGCCCGCACGCTTTGGACGAATGAACATAAAAACTGACGCACTGTACAAACTCCAACGTCTATGTCAGCAGTCCAACGTGGCGGAGTACACGTGGATATTCTACGAGATCATCACTACAGCAGACATTGCCCCCGACAAACTCTGTTTTCACTTCAACAATGGCCTCAAGTGAGATATCCGGTGAGCGATCACCATTTTCGGCATCCAGAACGACTTGCCATGGATGATCACAACAACAGAAAGGATCGACAGCGCCAACTACAATGCTCGGATCCAGTAATCCTACGACTGGTGACATCCTAACCAGAATCACCGTGGGAAGGAAAAACCAGTCGGCAGACTCTTCGACTCCGATGGAAGTAGACGTCGTTGACCAAAGAGATACGCGAACTTGCTACAACTGCAGAAATTTCGGGCACATCTCTCAAAACTCTCGAAGCAACTAGCAGGGCAAAAAGGGGGAGAAGTCGTAGAAAAACGAGTCGAGAAACTACAAAGGGCAGAAGTAAAAGGCGCAACTCTTGTCCATGAGGAACGATCTGCGCCAAACGATTGCCATCTGAATAGCCTACATCACCGCAAAGGGTTTATGAGATCGCAAAGTTCGACGAGGGATACGAGGACGACCAACTGGCGATACTGCTAAAGTTCAACCTTGAAGATGTAGAATTCGCATAACACACACGGCACTACTGGATAGAGGAGCTTCACACAACTTTGTAAGCAAAGACATGGTTCGCAAGCTGGGTTTGCAAACCAAACCAGTGGTGTGCGAGGGAAGAACCGTCGATAGGAGACTATGGATACAGAGACTTCGAGAACCACTACGACTACAAGTTGGAGATCTTCAGGATGTAACGGTCTGGAGGTCTTGTCCAATGAGCGACCATAAAATCATCCTCGGATGAGATTTTCGATACAGGCACAATCCACATGTCGACTAGAACAGCGGCGACATCTATGTGGAGATTGACAGTGCCAAACGACAACTTTGACATGCGAGACAGAAGCCGACAGAAGAAGCAATAGAGGTGGAAGTAGTAGAGGAAGTCACAGAAGCGGAAAAGTGACAACCGATGTAGCCGATGCCGCTGAATGTGGCCAGGCAACGTATACGAAGAGGAGCTCGTGCGTAGCTCATACATCTCGGGCCAATAGGAGAAGCGGAAGTGGTAGCAGCTGACTTATCATCGACCTCATCAGCCTCATCGGCCTCGATGAAGTTCGTGATGGTACGCGAAGAGTTCGCACCACTCATGGAGGAATTTGCAACTGTACTCCCAAAAACTTTACCTCCTCAACGAGACAGCAGCCATTGCATCAAACTGAAGCCGGGCAGCCGACCTACCGTCCGAGGGGCCTATCGGATGAGCAATCACGAGTTGACCGTTCTGAAAAAGCAGCTCGACGAGATGCTCCGTCAGGGGTTCATCCACCCTTGCACGTCACCATACGCTGCACCAGTACGACTTGTGAAAAGGAAAACTGGCGAGATGCAGATGTGCGTAGATTGTCGGGCGTTGAATGATGCCACCATCAAGAACCGCTACCCTCTTCCTCGAGCCGACGAACTTTTTGACCAACTCCGAGGAGCCCGACTTTTCAGTAAAATTGACTTACGCAACGGATACCACCAGGTACACGTGGCAGACGCGGACATCGAGAAGACAGCATTCCGAACTCGCTACGGGCACTTCAAGTTCACGATAATGCCGTTTGGACTCGCAAACGCCCCAGCAACATTCATAGCGGCGATGAACAACATTTTCCGTGTGTACCTCAACGACTTTGTTGTGGTGTACTTCGACGACATTTTGGTGTATAGTTGTATCCCAGAAGAGCACGGTGGACATCTTAAAAAAGTTCTCGAAGTTTTACAAAGAGAGAAGTTTTTTCAGACAACTCTCGAAATGGGACTTTGGTCATCGTTTGATCAAGTTTTTTGGGTCAGGTCATCATCGGTGGACGGATCACCATGGATCCAAAAAAAGTGGCAGGAGTCGTTAATTGTCCGACGCCAACCAACGTTCGAGAAATTAAAGTTTTTCTCGGATTGTACAATTATTATCGGCGATTCGTATGGGACTACACGCAAGTATTATCGCCTCTTTCCGACCTCACTCGAAAGGAAAATGAGTGGTGGTGGGGAGACAACGAACAAGAAGCGCTCACCGCTTTGCGGAGCGCTCTGACCTTGGCACAAGCCCTACGATAAGCCAATCAGACGATTGACTATATCATTGCTACAGGTGCATCAGACCGAGCCACTGGCGCAATTCTTCTGCAAGGTCACGGCAACAGCGAACAATCGGTCACCTACATGTCTAAAAAATAGCGAGGATTGGAACTCAACTACGCATTCCAGGAAAAAGAGATGTTGGCAGTCGTGCACGCGTTCAACACGTGGTGATATTATCTGGAGTGTTGCCGATGCATCGTGCGCATCGACCACCGCGCATTAAAATATTTGAAGACGCAACCGAACCTCAGCCGACGTAAAATCCGATGGATGGAGTTCCTTGAGTCGGAGTCCGACTACGAAATTCAGTACTGGCCAGGAAAAATCAATTCGGCAGACGTACTCAGTCGTTGACCAGATTTAACAGCCAATGCGGCAATCCTACAACTACAGCGAGACCCCTACCTCGAGCGATTGTTCACGAGAGGCTACGACCAGCACGGCAGATATGATAAAACCAAGTTCTGGTTTGATGCACCCTACAGGCGACACCACCAAGTAGCCGCCAAGTAGTCGTTCCTTTGAGCGACGAGCTTCGCCATATGCTGCTCGAAGAATACCATGACACCGGTCCAGGTGGACACTTTGGAGAGGACAAGACGCTAAAAGAGCTGGCAAAAAACTACTAGTGGGACAAGATGCAATCCGACGTGGCCAACTTCTGCTTGACCTCCGACACATGTCAGCGATAAAAATCTCATCGCACAAGGCCACCCGGACTCCTGTAGCCTCTCCCCGTTCCAACGGTACCATGGGCAAAAATCTCCATGGACTTCGTCACTGGATTGCCAGTCACATCCAAGGGATATGATACCATCCTTGTGGTCATCGACAGGTTTTCTAAAATGTCGTACTTCATCCTGACAACGACCACTGTCACCGTTGAAGGAACATCACAGCTGTTTCTAAACAACATTGTGCGGCTACACGGCGTATCGAGAATCATCAAGAGCGACAGACACGGTCGATTTACCAGCCGTTTTTGGCGCGAAGCGATGACTCGCTACGGAAGCAGAATTCAACTTTCGACAGCGTTTCATCCTCAAACCAACGGTGAGAGCGAGTGGACAGATCAGACGCTTGAACAACGGATCCGAACACAATGCTCATGGGACGGATTGGGCACACAAAGTCCCGACTGCCGAAATTGCATATAATTCAACAGTTTCCAGTGCAGCGGGTAAAACTCCATTTTGGGTTGTGTATGGCAAACTTCACGCCACACCTGCCGGACTACAAAGTCGTAGTAACATCCTTGCAGTCGACTTCCAATGAAGAGACTTCACCATCTTCTGGAAGGAAACACTGCAGACTCTTGCAAAGACACAAGAAACAATGAAGCAAGCAGCTAACCGACATCGTAGTAGTGACATCTTCAACACTGGCGATAAAATCCTCCTCGGCTCGGCAAACATCAAGCTCCGCGGATCGGATTGTTCCAAGCTTAGACCCTAATGGTTGGGACCATTTGAGATCAAGCGCATGCAAACCCCTATGGTTGCTTGACTCAAACTCCCCAACACATTGCAGGTTCATCCGGTATTCCATGTCAGCAGACTCAAGCACTACCGGGACCCCAGAGAGAATTTCCTTGGAAGAGATGTTCCTCCTCTGTCTCCCGTTCAAGTGGACGAAGACATGGAGAGGACATCCTCGGCCATCGACGACGTTGCAAGATGACATAATATCTTGTCAAGTGGCACGGCTATGACGCCAGGCATAACAGCTCGGAGTCCTACGACTGCCTCCGAGACGTCGATCATCTCATCGACGGCTACTATCGTTCTCTCCGGGTCATATCTATACACGCGCCGAGACGTCACGGCTAACGTCGGGAATTATTGTTACTATACAAACAGCCCAACGCATTGTGAGGATCGCGATATATACTCCGATGTTTGAGGGAAAACTGGCCAAATGCACTGTCCCGGATGGATATTACCAAACCTTCTTACAGCTTCGACCATTCTCGCAAACCTACGAACAGAAGTGTCACGACCTTTCGGTGGGCTTCTCGACGACTCTCAACGAATCTGGATTTATAAAGATCCATCATGCATCTTCACCGTCAATTCTCGAAGACCCCCAAATTCTACGTGGAACTTCTCGAATCTGGCCACTCACGACGCAACTCCGCACGCGCTGCTCGACATTTGACCCAACGACCACGACTTTGCTTCATTCGTAACTCGTCACTTGTATATATATATATACATATATATATATGTGTTTTAACGTTTCGAGACTTGTCATCGAAGTACATTTATCGCTAGTATAAGTTGCTCAAGTGTCCAAAATTCTAAATCATGTTTTGCCTTGCAACTTCTACCTATTCAGCCATCTATGCTCCGTTCTGCATAACAGTTGGCAACTGGTCAGGTCATCGCCTCGGACAAGTTTGCCCTGGAAAATGCATTTTTTTGTCCCGCGGTCGTAACCTTTGGGAGCGGGAGGGTCTCCAGGACGCAAAAACAAGCCCGGGGATTGAGTCCACCCCCCAAACAATTTACATTTTGTATAATCCGGGATGTTTCCACCAGCGGTGGAACTTCTGTGAAAGACAAATCATTTTGTTGTCTATACCTTCTTGTGCATTGCACAGGAAGGGAGCATGTCAGACTTTGGTGAAGAAATTGATTATGGGATTTGTCTTTCTTCCTGCCAGGGAGAAGTTGGGCCAATCTCAATGCAACATTAGTGAGGTGGTCTTGTAGGAGGTGTGGGATGGTTACGATGATGGTTGGGAAGGGATTGTGTTTTGGTTGTACCCATCACTCTTGTTAGAGGCGGTGTAAAATGGTGGATCATGAAAATTCTCATAATTTCCACTCGTTGCTGGGAGTGGTGGGACCTATGAGAATGTTCGGCATTGTGGGCAAAGTTCGAGGGAAGAAGGTGGTGAAAAGGATGCGGAGGCGTTTGATGATTGGTCCGGTCTCGCGACATTGTATAAATCAGTGTTCAAATGTTTTTGGTTCGTTGCGTCGTGGGCATAGCGGGGACGATGGGGGGGGGAACGGAATCTGTGGTTGAATTGGATGGATCTATAGATGCTGTGTGACATGGCTTCTTGTGGTCGAAGGGGAAGGGGATTATTGATGAGGCTATGGTGGATGTACCGCCAGTGGATTTGGTGTTGGGATTCTTCTCCTCCCATTGAGGCTTATGTTTCGTAGACAGGTCCTCGGGTTTGAGGGAGAGGTTGTAGAGTTCTTGGGGGGGTGGGTTTCCAATTCTAATTTTGTAGCTGGGGATTTCTGGTTGGTGTGATGTGCCGAGGAAAGTCCCCTCTTTGACGTATACTGTTGTGCAGTCTACTCCAAAGAAAGGTCTGGGTTGTGCCCATGTGTGGCGGCTGAGACGGCCTGTGATAAGACATACTTGTAAGGTGTAGTCCCAGGTTTTTGGGCCTCGTTGGCGTAGCTTGTAAATGATGCTGATTGGGAGGCTTGTGAGGGAGGGGGGTGTGATGTATGGGGTGTATTTGTTATCATATGTGGGTTTGTGATTATGGCTATCCAAGAGAGAGGGGGGGTGCTACCTTACTTCCTCAATCACTCTTTTTTGGCTCGAGATGGGTGGCTTTCCGCGTGTGTGAGAGGAGTTGAGGATAAAAAAGGTGCTTTACTTGTATCTCGGAATTGAGTAAGAAGCGTTTCCTGGGGGGAATGCCAAAGGGTTGGTGGCTTCTTTTGAGGAGGTGTCTGTTATAAGCCACGTATTCCCGAGAGATTTCCGGCCAAGTGAGGTTTGGGAAAAGTATAATGGGACAGGTTTTTAGGAAGGATAAGAAGTATTGGCGCCACCGGGTGCTCATGTGGAGGGATTGAATGTTGAGGATTGATGGGTGGGAGAGGAAGAAATGTCCTTGTCTGGGCAAACGTTGGGTATCGAGTACTGTTTGTTTCCATCTGTCCCGTGGAGGCTTCGGGTAGTCATAAACCCATTTGTGCCTTGTGCTTGGATGAGTTGTGGCTGCCATTTTACCGCTAAGCGCTGGTCTACTCGAAGGAAAATGAGATTTTTCTGGCCGTAGATGTGGATTAGTTTGTTGGGGTCTGCAGGGGCTTTGTGGGATGATATGAATTATGTGAGGGTGTTGGTTAAAGAGCTGAGGTGTTCCAGTGTGGGGGGGGGGGGAGTGGAGGAGTAGTAAAGGAATTTTAGATGTAAGCAGGAGTTTATGGCAGTCACTTTTGCACGGAGTGGGCTGCGGAAGTTGTTCCACATGGGAATGGCTGCTTTCATCTTGCTCACGATTGGATCCCAGGTTGTCCCCGTCGTTGGCGTGCTGTGGAATTGAATACCTAGAATGCGGAAGGGACCATGGGTGACTGGGAAAGATGGTCGTTTTGGGATTCGTGTGTGTTGACCAATAGGGAGGATGACTGCTTTCGTTGGGCTTAATTTGAGGCCTGTGTGGTTGGCAATTGTTTGGAATAACTGTCGAGTTTGATTCAGTTATCGAACATAGCGGATGAGGAGGGTTGTGTCGTTCGCGTATCCGGCAAAGTGACGATAGCCATAGGACATGGAGGGGACGCCTTGGGGGTTCCATTTGATGTATGTGGAGATGGGTTCCATGGCACAAATGAAGAGGAGAGGTGCCAAGGGGTATCCTCGGTGAACTCCGGAGTGGAGTGTGATAGGGGAGGAAAGGTTGCCGTTGATGAGCATGCATGTGGTGGTGTTCTTCTGTAAGAGTTGGACCCACTTCATGGATTTGAGTGGCATTCCAAGGGGGAGCATAACGTGCATCAAATAAGGTCTGCTTAGGATGTCCTACGCTTTTTCAAAGTCAGCGGCGAGAAAATATAGTTGCTCCTCGTGGAGTTGGGAGAGTGTATTTTGGATATTTTGTCCGTTGACAAAGCCTGTTTGGTCTTGATGGATGATGTAGGGCAGCGCTTGGTTGTGGTGGTTTGTAAGTAATTTTGCCACAGTCTTGCATTATACGTTGAGAAGGGATATTGGTCTATAATTGGAGGTTTTTTCTTTGTCTCCTTTCTTATGGATGAGGGTAGTGATCCCTTGTGCAAAGTGGCTATGATCCATGGGGTTATTGAGGACATTGTGGTAACAGTGGAAGATGGACTCTGTGGAGTGAAGATTGTTACCACTCAAGGTGCAATACAATTCCCATGGGAGGCCATCTGGGCCTGGAGCTTTATGGCGGGGCTGGCTAAGGATGCTTTCTTCTATCTCTGGCTCGGTGAACGGCGTGACTAGGGCTTGTGCAACACGAGGAGGCAGTTCCTTCCGCCGGTCTGGATGGAGTATTTCAAGATAGGTGTCAACTTGTCTGGGGGGCTTGTATATGTCTCGATAAAAGGAGTGTGCTTCTTCTTCGATGTCCTTTTGGCTATCAATATTTTGACCGAGAGTAGTGGTGATTTCGAGGATTGTTGTTTGTGTTTTTCGTGATGTTATGCGTGAGGCGAGGGTGTGAGAGTGGAGCGTAGCTTGTGCGTGCTAGCTTACGTCTGCAATTTGATGCAGGAAGATGGTGCATGTGGTTAAGGAGGTGTTTATTAGGTTTTCCCACGGTTTGTATCAGTTGCCTCTATTGTGGATGGAGAGGACGCATGGTTCCTTCAGGATATTGCTAGCTTTGTTGCATACGCGCTATGGTTTTTTATGCGCATCTGGATTCCCGTTGGTTGTATGCTTTCAATGCCCGAACAATAACAGGTTTAGAGTGGGCCCAAGATTAAGCTAGCAGGGTGGCGAGGTTTTTCTTAGCCCACGGTTTTTTAATGAGGGAGGTGTGGAGGCGCCAGTATCCTTTGCCTTTGGTAGGGAGATGGGTGTGGTAGGTGAGTTGTACTAGGTTAGATGCATACTGGTCTGAGGTAGAGGATTGTAGTGGTGTGGACTGATGTACTCGATGTAGACAGGCGTGACTTTTGTGGGCGTGAGAGTAGTAGGTGTATTCCTGTGTACGAGGGTGTTTGGATCTGAATGTGTCTTTCATGTGGAGAAAGTCGAGTAAGATATGGAGGTTCTCTTTATCTGAAGAGATGTGTGAGGGGCTTTGGTCAAGGGGGTGTGTTATGCAATTGAAGTTGCCGATGAGAATGTGGGGTTTGTCGTCTATACATGCTTTGTGAAGAGACGTCGTGAAGGCTTGGCGGGCCGAGAGGAGTAGGGGAGCATACAGGGCAGAGATTCTTAGGCTCAGTGTTCCAGTGTTGACGGAGAGGAGCATATAGTGAGAGTCTGGGTCAGGGAGCATTGTTACGTTGAATGATGGTTTGTATGCTGGGAGGAGACTTTGGTTTCGCAAGGACGCGGGGGGACCAAAGTTAGATTGTAGTGTCGTCTAAGGGCATTGTAGTCTATATTCCGTTGTTGTAGTCTGCTTTCTGTAAGGATACGGATGTCTGGGTTGTGGACCTGAAAGAGTTGGAGAAGGTGACGATGCTTGGAAGGGTTGTTGAATTCATTTATATTCAAGTGGAAAATACGGAGGTGGAACATGTTAGGAGTAGATGTGGTGCAAGTCCCGTGTTGAGGTAAATGTTTAACATGCGAGGCGTGATGATTCTGGTCAGAAGATGAGGATAAATGAGGGCAGACATTTTGGTCCGTGGTACCTCTTGTGTGCGGGGGGTTACTTGTGTCGGCTGGTCGTGAGTCTTGTTGTTGGTGCCTAGAAGCGATGACCGGGATATTGCCCTCATGAGTGCTAGTGTCAAGGTCAGGTGTTTTTATTTGCTGTGGGGTATTCTCTTGCGGGGAAGGTGTGTGTGATCTTGTGTATTCTGCGAGTAAGTGTGCCCTTGAAGTATGCAGAGTGGCTTGTGTAGTTCAAGTGTAGGATAAATTGACCATACAATCCTAGTTTCTTCTCTTTCATAATGGGAGGTGTCTGATTTAGGCAGATGAAGAAGTTTTGGACCTACCTGAATCATAGTCTATCAGATGCTCGACCTTGATAGCGGTGGTCGCAGAAGTAAGCCGACCTCAACGGCTGAATCAGTGTCTTTCCGCCCAGGCAATTATGACCGTCATTTATTCGAGAAAAAAATTCCCCTTTTGTTTGCGATATAATGACGCGCTAGCCTTCACACATTCTCGACGGTTTGAACGCAGGTCGTGTTCTGCTCTTCGTAATTAGCTGGGTTCAGCAGGAATGAGTCTGACTCAAAAATCTACAATAATTTTATATTTTACCATAAAAAATTCCCTTATAAAACTTTCCGTTTAGCCGGCGTACCAGGTAGGTCCCTCACGTCAGGTCGGAGTTTGGCGTTTGCGAGATTTGCCGGCGTAGTTTGCCACGCGCAATTGCTGGCCGTCACATGTTTTTGAAAATATTTTTCGGAACATTAGATCGCATTTTACACCTGTCCTCACCGCCGCAAATTGTCATGGCGACTGGTCAGGTCATCGCCTCGGATACGTTTGCCCTTTAAATGTATGCATCCAAAGAGCGGGGGAGTGAAGGAGTGCCCTAGAAAATGCAATGTACAGCTCGTGTTCGAACGTGAGAGTGATCGTGGTCAGGTTGGTTGGTGACTTGCACCTGATTGCACCGACCCCGTCTTGCCGGCGACTGGCATCCTGGCCATCGCGATGGAGCTGGCCCCGATAGTTTTTGTCTGCCCGACCTCACCGCAACTCCTCCGCGGAGATTTCGCTCTCACGCGACACAAACCTTCGTCACTGATGCAAACCCAACACGTCCACTTCGCGTATAGTCATCAAAGCCACAGGAATAAATTGCACCGCTAACATAATTCGTCTACTTCGCCTCGAAAGTCTCACGTCAGGTGGGTTTGTTCCGTCCTAAAATTTCGGAGTCGCAGATTTGCGACGGCTGATGGGGCCGTGTTGCGCGAGCCACCTGCGCGTCGGCGACGCAGGACCGGAGGACTCGTGCGGACGAAAGCTAGAGAAAACGAAAGACGTCAATCCCAAGGCGGCGGTAAATCAGGCCTTGAACCGACGCTCCGATTTTGATTTTGATTCTATGTGTCGGGGGCGG
Source organism: Penium margaritaceum (assembly GCA_023375785.1). Classification (NCBI taxonomy): domain Eukaryota; kingdom Viridiplantae; phylum Streptophyta; class Zygnematophyceae; order Desmidiales; family Peniaceae; genus Penium; species Penium margaritaceum. The sequence continues at coordinate 115,256 of SZWC01000116.1, read as the reverse complement.
GACGCTGCGCGACGAAGTCGTTCGCGAGACCCCGCAACCGTTGCCGAATCCGCCAAAGGAAGTGGCGAAACAATTCCAAGAATCAAATGCGACCCGCCGATTTCTTTTGTTTTGGAGGTGATTTTTGCCTATGTGGCATCGCTCCCACAATCTGGGTAACGTCTTATCGGCGGAAATAGGTAGAATCAGACGAAATGCCTATGATGTCGATTATATTGTAAAACGTGATTTAGGACTTTGATTTACGAAATCTGGAGCGCCATCTACGGTCGAATCGACGCTTTCTTCTTTCAGACGGCACGACAAAAATTGCCGGCTGCGTACCAGCCGCTGGGTGTGCGAGTCGGCCGCCGAAGTCGACACACCGGGGCAGACACGCCGCTCGACGCTCACCCGAAAAATCAGGAACTGTGTCCGTCCATCTCGGAGTGCGTCACCCGCGAGTTTGGAGGAGTCCCACTCGATATCGCGCTGATTCGAACCAGTTCCCTCCTGATCGAAGAATCATCCAAAAATCAAAGTTCGAGAGGGAAAACGCGGAAACCCTAGAATCAAAATAAAAATCAGTGCGTCGGTTCAGGGCCTCAGTGACGGCCTCCTCACCGTGGTCATTGAAGTCGATCCCCTCCTTCCCAGCCGCGTACCTAGTGAGACGCTGTCGCTACACGCACTGAAAAACGAGGCGAGCGAAGCTCCGTCAGCTCATTCGTATTATAGGAGCCTGTGCGATGAAACTGATCTATCTGTGAAGCCCCAAGCTTTGCCAACTTCGACCCGTAATCACAGCCGCAGGAGCAGCGGCAGCGGCAGAAGCGGGAGCAGCAGGAGCAGCAGCAGCCGCCCAAAATGAGGCCGAGAAGAAAGGCCCCCTCGCGCACGCCCGCGAAGAAGGCGGCGCCCATCGGCGAGGGATGGACGCGCATGGCGGTGGTGTTCGTGCTGGGCCTGCTCGTCTTCTGGCTGATTGTCTTCAAGACCGACCTCTTCTCCGGCATCTCCTTCGGATCCAAGGCCGCTCCCAGCGCGCCCGCCGCAGGAACCCAAGACGTTTCGGCGGCGGCAGCGGCGGCGGCTGCTGAGGATGGCGGATCGGAACCTGGGACGTCGTCAGGCGGGGAGGAATCTGCCTCGGCCGGGGAGTCATCGGATGGTGCGGCGGGTTCTGGGGCTGACGGCGGGCCAGGGGGCGACGGCTCTACCCCTCCTCTCCAGATCACGCCGGCTGGCGTGAACGACACGTCGACGGCCGACATCGGCGAGCTGGAGGCCACCACCGCGGCCAAGGTGATGACGGAGAAGCTCAAGGCCCAGGAGGAGGGCCAGGCAACGGCCGACGGGGAAGACGGCGCCGGCAGCGGACGAGGAGCCGCCAGCACCCTCCTGAGCTGGGGCAAGAGCCTCGCCTCGGCCGTCCGGCGCAGGAGCACAGGCCCCAGGCGGCACTACCAGCCCGTCAACGGCTCCTTTCCCCTCGCCTGGTACAAGCCCAAGAAGCGCTACCTGCGCGAGCGGCTCGACTCCGCCGCGATGCAGCGCGTGTTCCTCGACGCCAGCCGGTTCGGCAAGGAGGTGCCCGTGGGGGCCACCGCGGCCCCGACGGCGGAGGACGGGACCGCGCTGGAGGCCAGCAAGGGCCCCGAGTGCCCGGACATGGAGTTCGCCTACGACGGGTTCGACGGCATCGCGTCGTGCTACCACGCAGACATCGAGGACGAGACGAGGGCCCCCTCGCAGTACCCGGCCAACTGCGCCGCCATGGACAAGTCGTGCCAGAACGAGACGGACCACCTGCCCCACGAGAAGTGGGCTGCACAGGTCAGACCCTGCCCTACCCCCCCCCCCCCCCCCCGGCCTCTACCCCTCCTGGTTCTTTTTCTGCGTTTTTCTCCTTTTTTCTGGCGAGGGCGGGGAGTGCGGCGCATCAGCAATGACGAGAAAGGGAATCTGGCACTCCATTACTTTTTTTTGTTTTGGTGTGGCTTCCTCGTGTGATGACTCTGGTGCGAAACAGATGTACACGACGCACAACATTTTTCTCAGAAGGCTTGCTCTTTGTGGTGCATCCTTTTTTATACATCTCTCAGCTGCTTAGCTGTAGGCAGCAATGCTGCTCCTCTGGATGGCAAATGCAGACGGTTTCTGACGTGGGATGTGCGGCTTGCGTTTCGTGCGTCGTGCTTGGATCGTGTGTTGCATTGCAGGTGATTCTGCTTCAGAATGTGTACGTCAACGTGGCCGGGCAGGTGAGGGCTCTATTACGCGCCTTTTGGAGTGATATAGCACAATGTCTCGAAAATATGAGCCAAACCCTCTCTAGGAGTCGAAAGCATGCACGGTTGGGGTCCGTACACAATCTAGCCTGCTGCACGCCGATTCGGTATGAGATGCAACCACAGGTCGTAGCGTGGGAATGAACGATGTGGCAAGTTTTGAGGCGCGATGGCGCAGTCCACGCATGCAGGAATTCCATGCAGCAATGATAGAAAAACCTCTTGAGTCTATGCCAAGCGTTTTGGCCAATCTCAAGACCTGGGAATTGGACGGAAGAAGGTGGGATTCTGGAAGTGTAGCAGTATGGAGGATATGAAGGGAATGTGGGCGAGGGTAGAGAGGGGAAGAACACACTATCTGGTTTGTATGCTCGCCCGCGTCTGCCTCTAGCACAGTCTGAGAGGAGTTCGACTACTCAGCGTGCACACTCACTCTTGATTGTGGCACTGAAGCATGCCCTTGACACAAGGGAGGGATGCACGAGGCTGAAGGGATGTGGCTGGGTGGTGCAGACAGAGGGAGAGGGAGAGGGCGTGGGTTATCATAGCGCACCAAATGTGTGCCTACTCACTCGGGCCTGGATGTGTTGGCTCAGATGTGTTGGCCGTGGTCTGGATCCCAATGGCTTAACTTGTGATGGCTGAGTGAGCTGCATTGTGTTTGCCTCTTGTGCCTTCCATGGGCCCAAGGCATGCTCTGTATCCTCCACGTCCATGGCCCTCTTGTCTCTGTTCTGACGACCGGTTGGCAAGTCGTGTGGTCGCTGCTGCTGCGAGCAATGACACTGGTTGAAGTGGGAATGCCCCTCCTGCGCATGGCAGAACCCCTTTTTCTTCGAGCTGTTTGTATATCTCTCGCCCAGAGCACTAACAAAACCCGCGCTGTTGATGTCGCAAACATGTGTGAGGGGATGGTGGTGGTCCGGGCCGACACCAGTGTTTTTTTTTCTTTCTTTTTTTCTTTCTCTGCGACCTGCGTGCAGATTTTCAACCGCACACACTTTTTCGATCACGACGCGTGCACGGCGGACCTGCCGTTCAAGCACATGCCGGGGCGGACGCGCGTGACGCGGTACAACGAGCTGCTTTCGCTGGTGGACTGGTACGGCTGGAATGCGCGCACCATCCTCATCGACGTGCTGCCCATGTTCGTCGCGCTCGACGCCGTCCTGCCGTTCATGAAGGGGATCCCTGTCGCGTTTGGGCACCGCTCCACGCACCGGCGCAACCAGATGGAGCAGATGGTGGCGCTGGGCAGCCAGGACTTTCTGGGCGTGCGGCTGGAGCGGCTCGCGCCGCAGATCCTGGCGGACGACGACCTGTTCTTTGCCGAGAAGCTGTTTGTGGTGAGTTTGGGGTTGTTCTGGGGCGTGTGCTCTGTGGATTGGGCGACAAAACATGGGAGAAAAGGACGAGGGGGGAGGGGATGGGAGGAGTGGAGAGATGGAGAATCTGAAGAAATTGGAGTGTCGTGGGGGAGTTGCAGCGAGGTGTCAGAGAGGTGGTGTGCAAGAAGTCTTGCTGCGAAGAAGACGCTTTGTGTCTGTTGTGTTTGGCTTATGCTTTGTTCGTCGACCACTGGTTGTCGACCACTGCGACGCCTGTGGAAAAGGAGAAATTAACTCCAATGCAGGCACAGATCCGGCTGGTGTGTGCACGTCACATAACGTAACTTTCCAGTCTTGCAGCAGAGACGGAAGTGGGTGGGTGGGGAGTGGGCTGTGTGTGGTGGGGCGCCGGAGCTTTGGATGTTTGTCCGCTGTCTGTGAGTAGGAGGCGGAAGGGCGCCCGCCACCACCTTCGACCCATCTAATGAAACAAGAGAATGGGCCAGGCTCTGATCTTGTGAACCTACCCGTGGAGGCCTGCGAGACACATTTTGCTTTCCCCACTTCAACCTCTTTTTCATATGGGTAGTGGGCACCCCCGTGGCCGTGGTGCAACAAAGCGAAACAAGTGTTGGATAGTCTCCCATGGCGACATGAATGCGTGGACAGGAGTTCGGCGCATCGAGACGGAAGGAACACCCACGGTGGATGTTAGGATATAGATTTTAGGTCTCGTAGCAGCAGCCCGCTTGAAGGCTGACGATTCGAGGAGCGCAGCAGCCGTCCCCCTGTTCACTGTCGTATGATGGTGTATGATGGTGTATTGACGGCGTACATATGGGAATGAGGGCGTATGGGATGGTTGCTTGGCGGAGGCAGCAGTGGCCTTCTTTTTTTGGGAAGGAATGCCCTGGAAAGGGAAGACCTGGCCATGGCAGTGCAAGGCAAAACCCTCGGCATGAGCAATCAAATATATCTGTCCTTAAGTATCCTTCATTTGAATATCTCCTGGAAAATCACTTTTCTCATATGAATACTTGACGCCGAAGTACTTATGGGTAGTAGATGAATATACAATAAGAGTATTAAACTATTCAAATAATTCGCATAGTACTCAATACTTCACAAATACTTGCAAATAGAATAATCACATACCTGTCTATGTGCGTACAGTATCTGATATTTAGAATGTTTGAAGGTCTGTACAAATTTTCTGCTCATGCCTAGCAAACCCCAACAGCTGGCGGTACGGGCTACTGCTGTCGCAGCCCAAGCCACCAGCTGTTGGGCTGTTGGATCGTCAGGTCTTTGCGATCATGCCTACCCACAAGCAATAGCCATGCCATGCCATACACATGCACCATGAGCCTGCGTTCGTATTTGAGCCATAGGCATTCCTTCGGCTTGAAGCCGGCTTGTGTCAGTGGGTTTTGGAACTTCTTTGATGAATTGCCCTTTAGGCATGGAAGAAGGTGAAAGCTAGATTGGCATTCATAGCCTTCATCGGCATTGCCACTGAGGCATG